>RQOL01000359.1:0-54715 GCA_013076295.1 Sanderia malayensis
AGAGGATCGGCAATAGAATTTGTTGCGTATATCTTCATAAGATCTCCGCGTCTTGTTTGAATCTGCAATTCTCTATCATCAGGATTCGGTGCACCTCCATTCTGTACTGTGTATATAACTGCAATTTCTCTGGCAGTAGGATTATCGTATCTGCGATCTTGTTGTGGGCGACCTGTTATAATCATTTTGAATGTCGGAAAAGGCTGATTGTTTGCAATAGCTTGCTGCCGCTGTTCCTCCAATATTTCACCCATGCTTCGATAATGTTGTGCAAATCGATTGACTGCCATTAATTCATTTTGGAGAAGTGCAACAATGTCCAAATCAAGACGTTGTTCTCTTGCAGTTTTTGCCGTTCCTGCAATGCTTGTGCGTGTCCATGATGTAAAGTTCTGCGTATTTCTGGATCTGTCTGTCTCTGTTACACCTGTTAATGATGCAAAGCATAAGTTAGGTAAATAAAAATTCAACTGTAGCCAGCATAAATGAATAATAAGTTATATTGATAATGACTGGAATCATATTGTATCAATTACCTGTCATGTGATATGCCTTTCCATGAATTGTGATAACTGATGGTCCAGCTCTAGCATGGCGTACAATATTAGCCTTCCATGATGCCATGGCCATCAATGAGTTGTATTGGCGGAAGTGCTTTAAGAAATATTTAGATTCGGCAGTATCACCAGTGTATAAATGCATGACACTTACTGGAGGTGGTTCAATTTGATCCAGAGCAATTAAACCTCCCATGCAACATTTGTTGTACTGTTTTTTTGTGTTTTGTTCTTCTTTGAAGTACTTTGCACCACAATGAATACATGTTCTGATCATTTTATTCAAGTGGTGTGGTAATGGGGAGAAGGGGATGAGGTTTTCAGCTTCATTGTTCTCGGGGACAGGGTTTTCAACTTGCATTTGCTGATCTTCAACTGGTTCTGGTATCTGATTTTCATCGGGTACTGGAACTACATCTTGCATCTCGATGTCTACAGGTTGTCCTGCTGCTGGAAGCCCTTGGTTCTGAATGGGAAGCTCTTGGTTCTGAATGGGAAGCTCTTGTTCTGAATGGGAAGCTCTTGGTTGAGAATGGGAAGCTCTTGGTTGAGAATGGGAAGCTCTTGGTTCTGAATGGGAAGCGCTTGGTTCAGAATGGGAAGCTCTGGTTCCTTGTCCATCTCCATCGGCTGTATCTGTGGAAGGGGATACTGTGTTGGAAATGGCTGATATTCAGGGGCTTCTAGCTGACGGTTTTCGAGCTGCATTTGTTGAAGATCGTTGACTGCTGCAAGTGGGTTATCCGCATTTCCCCTCTGTTGAGGATGAAGCTGTTGATTGATCTGTCTGTGATGCTGCATATTCTCCCGCACTTGATTTCTACGCCTGGTGCCGGTTATACTTCTCTTGGCCTTGCGCGGCATGGTTCACGTTGTGGTATGAAAGAGAAATATGAAGTATGAGATATATAATTAGGCCAAATTATTGTAAATGTTATTGCTTGTTGACAATGGTCTTAATAGCAACAACAATGGTAATAAATAAGTATATATAGGTAATAATTGAGAAATTGTTATTAATATACTTATTATGCATAAAGGAAACACTGAATTAAGGAAATAGTTTGTTGTACAGAGGCTCATTTGGAAAGAGAGAAATAAAAAAACAAAGATATAAGTTTATTGTCTAAATGAGTTTGTGAAAGAGAAGTGTCCGTTATTTTAAAATAGATTTAGGCGGGCCTTTATTTAGAAGAAAAACACACAATTAAAGAGGCAGATACATCAGCGAGGTAGGAAAACTGTAGTGAAATAATAAATTTCTTACCGAGCCTAGCCTTGTGTCTTTCAAATCCATGGGTAGAAACAAAAGAGAAATCAGAATAGTCGTAAACTTAACGAAAATTAACCTGTTGAATCCAGTGCAGTTGTCAAGAAATCAACAAATTTGGTTACAGAGTAAATTTGTTAAAAACGGCGCCATAAATGTTTGTTCATATATTCCAAATGCATAAAACAAAAGCGATGTTTTTATCCGTGGTAAAGAGTAGGTCGTTTACATAGGTTACATTTGCAAATCATTTAAAAACACAAATATCATTTCGTAATTATTGAGAGAAGTTTGTAAAAGAGAGGTGTCCGTTATTTTAAAATCGATCAAAGTGGGCCTGTTTTTATAAAGTAAACAAATAATTAAAGAGGTATAGTCAAAAGAAAAAACTGCAATGAATAAATTCATTTCTTACCAAGCCTTGTGTCTTTCAAAACTATGGTAAGAAAAGAAAGATATTAGTTATTATAAACTTGAAGTATTTAATAAAAATATGATGCCTGAACAACACGTAACCTGTTCTTGCCATGAAAAGCATGGAAAGAAGAGGAAAAATTATTGACATTATTAAGCGAAATAGCGATAAAGAAGCTTGTTAGCTTATAATGATAGCTTGTTAGGAAAAAACAACATTCATAATACTTACTCAGTGATAAATAATTCCATATATTATTAATTATAACCTATCGATAATTTGGACACTAAATTAAATTAAGCAAAATCTAATTGTGCAAATAATTAGAGGCGGGATTTCTATTGTACTATGTAGCTGTCACGATTGGTTTATACACGTCACGTGTTAGAAAAGGCGGGAAACTTGTTAGTGAAAAGCAATGGTGAAAAGGGAATTCCCCTTCGTCCTTCAGATTGGTTATAAAGGTAGGAGGGAGAAAATGCACATGAAATTGAATTACATCATGGCGGCGATAGCATTCCATGCCAGTCAAGTATAGCCAGTGAGTATAGCAGATTGAGGAAAGGCATGGTGAGAGTCCAACTGCATCTTCTTAAATCATTTCCATCTGAAGAGTATGTATAAAGTATTTCGACTCACTGTTAAAAATGTGTTAACTCCAGTCTCATTTTCTGAGTTTAGATTGCAAAAATCGCTTAAAAAAGAATCATACTGTGAATAAATGACCACCGCTACCTGGTGCAACTGCAACATCGCATTCATGAAAGTGAATACCATGCATTGGGTAAGTTATTAAGTTAAAAGGTTTTGCAACGAAATCATGTCAACATTTATAACTGATAAAGCTTTTTGAATTATTAGAAATATGATTTAAATATTAAAAATACTGGAACATATAATTTGGAACATTTGGAACATATAAATAAGAACATTTGGAACATATAATGAGAACAAATAGTATAGTAATAAAACTTTGACCATGCATGAACAAAAAATGTGAAATGTTTTTCAAATTTTGGGTTTGAAAAGTAGATAATGTTAGTCAATATTTTGTGTTAATGTCAGCAGTTGTAATTTTATGATGGTTTAAAAGTTTTTATTTTTTCATGCATGGCCAAAAGCAGGACATGTGTAAATTCGTTAGGAAACTATTCATTTACACATGTCCTGCATAATTTTTGCGGCCCTTTGGGTGGGCATGGCCACCATCAATGTTCTAGAGAATTC
Organism: Sanderia malayensis; assembly: GCA_013076295.1. Classification (NCBI taxonomy): domain Eukaryota; kingdom Metazoa; phylum Cnidaria; class Scyphozoa; order Semaeostomeae; family Pelagiidae; genus Sanderia; species Sanderia malayensis. The sequence goes on from RQOL01000359.1 coordinate 3,470, forward strand.
TTTGGTGGACTTCCCACCCTTTTTCTCATGTTTTGGCTTTCTTTGGCCTTTGCCAATTTTGACAAAGGCCTCCTTCTGTGATCTGTGAATACACAATTATGTTATAGGTTTTTTTTGGTGAAGGGATATTATGCAATATTTGGAAGATATCAATTGAACAACTGAGCTTCAAATACAGAAGGTATACTTACACTATTTCTTTGGCGGGGAGTCTTCTCCCTTCCTTGTCATGGAGGGAGAATTTTTTTGTGGTGCCCAACTCTTTGAATTGGGCAGCACACTCCCTCTTCAAACTGAAAATGTCTTTGTACGTTATTTCCTAGGATACAAAAGCAAACAATGAAAGAATTTTCCACGAAAACAATAACCATGAAATATGAATTAATTATTGTGAATTGTGCAAAAAAACTGATCAAATATGAATGAATATATATTTGCTATAATTACTTTTGCTTCATCACCAAGCCAGATTATAATTTTTTTTTCTGGCTCAGGCTTTTTGGTTGCACTCGGAAACCTTGAAGCCATAATAACCTTAAAGCAAACAAATTATAGTTGTTTTTCTTTAATAAGGATAATTGGTGTGTGAAAAACAGAACATGTTTGCATGAAGTTGTACTGATACAAAATCAAAGGACAACTGCTAAACTGCAAATAGTGAAAAAGCAATAAGATAATAGTGATTTAATTGGCAAGTAGTAAGTTATACATATGGTTGGTGAACATAAAAGTAATGGAGACTTTCATTATCTGAGCAACATTGAAAGAAAAGTACATACCAAAATCTGAACAATGTAAAAAATGAAAGGATAAAATGCCAACTACCAAACTGCAAATGCTGGAAAAAGAATAAGATAATTGTGATTGAAATGGTAAGTAGTAAGTTATACATATGCTTTATGAACATTATAGTAATGGAGAACCTCATTATCCAAGTAACATTGAACTGAAAGTACATACCAAAAATGTGCTAAACAAAATAAAAATCAATGGGCAGGGCAACTGCCAAACTGCAAATACTGGAAAAAGAATAAGATAATTGTGATTGAAATGGTAAGTAGTAAGTTATACATATGCTTAGTGAAGACAATAGTAATGGAGAATATCATTATCCAAGCAATATTGAACTGAAAGTACATACCGAAAGTGTGTGAAACGAAATAAAAATCAAGGGGCAGGCCAACTACCAAACTGCAAATACTGGAAAAAGAATAGGATAATTGTGATTGAAATGGTAAGTAGTAAGTTATACATATGTTTAGTGAAGACAATAGTAATGGAGAATCTCATTATCCAAGTAATATTGAACTGAAAGTACATACCGAAAATGTGTGAAACGAAATAAAAATCAAGGGGCAGGGCAACTGCCAAACTGCAAATACTGAAAAAAGAATAAGATAATTGTGATTTATATGGTAAGTAGTAAGTTATACATATGCTTTATGAACATGATAGTAATGGAGAACCTTATTATCCAAGTAACATTGAACTGAAAGTACATACCGAAAATGATCTAAACGAAATTAGATCAATGGGCAACTGCCAAACTACAAAGACTGGAAAAAGAATAAGATAATTGTGATTGAAATGGTAAGTATTAAGTTATACATATGGTTGGTGATCATAATAGTAAAGGAAAATCTCATTATCCAAGTAGCATTGAACTGAAAGTACATACCGAAATCTTTTTTCTTCAGTATAGGAAGGTTCAACAATGAAAACAATTGAAAAACTGAACGAAGACTGGAAAAGGAATATCATCAGTTAAATACATGGAAATAGTTGTGCATGTAATAAAAAATTCGGGTATTATTTGTAAATGTCTTTATTAATATGTAAAAGTATAAATAATTAGTAATGAGTTAAAAACAATTTACCTGTTGACTTGTGGCTCTACTTTTGACAATGAGGAACACGAACGGAAAATATTTTTGGCGCCTTGCGTAGTGAAGATAATTTTGAATATGAACACCATGGCAACAGATTGAAGATGGCGTCGTATAACAAAATATAGATAACTGAAATCGAGGCCTCCTGGAAATGTCACAGATTGCGTAAATATTGTTAGTATGTGGGTGGAAACACCCTGGTAGTGGCCTGATAGTCTGAAATTTAGTTATGAGAAATGACTACAGAAAATGAAGACTTTTCAAGAGAAGCATAGGTAATGTTGCACGCTTCACTGGTAAATTATATTCAGGTAAATAGTACATTTATGTTGTAAGATATACAGTTTTTGTTGCAAGTATAAAATTTATAAGTTGAAGTCATCTCCTTTCAACCTTTGTTGTGTGTTCTTAATATTCTATCATCAATCATGCATCTTCTTCATTCTCTGTGTATTTATCAATGAAAGGGTACTACAAAGTATAAAGTATAAAAATATATTAACAATATTTCTATACTACAAAGTATAGAAATATATTAACAAATTGGAGAACATATGATTGCCTACAAAGACTTAAAAAACTGCTTGAACATACTATTCAATGCAACATGAAAAATAAAATTATAAATACAATGCTACATCATACTCAAAAATACTATACATGACCATGCAATACTATACTGTATGATACTATATATATATACAATCATGCAATACTATATTGTATCACACTATATCTAATATATATGTTGTATATTATCAAGAAACATTGACTGACAGGGCGCACTTCGTGCGCTCATTTGCTTCCTCTCATGCCCCTTTCAACCCCACGTACAATGGGTTAGCTAGCTACGCTCGCCTGTCTATCTATTATCAAGAAACATTGACTGACAGGGCGCACTTCGTGCGCTGCATTCACTTACGCTCATGCCCCTTTGAACCCCACTTACAATGGGTTAGCTCACTGCGCTCGCCTGTCCATCTATTATGAAGAAACATTGACTGATAGGGCGCACTTCGTGCGCTGCATTCGCTGACGCTCATGCCCATACATATATACATACATACATACATACATACATACATACCTACATACCTACATACATACATACATACATACATACATACATACACACATGAGCCGGGCGCGGTCGCTTCGCTCCCTCCCCGGAGCCCGTCAAGTAAGAAAAGCTTAATCTGGTTGGCGCGCTTTGCGCGCTGCATTCGCTCCCGCTCATGCCCATACATACATACATACATACATACATACATACATACATACATACATACATACATACATACATACATACATACATACATACATACATACATACATACATACATACATATAAACCTACTATATACCTACTATACAAAGATACTACACCTACTATACCTATTATACAAACATACTATACTTACTATAAAAACATACTATACCCACTATAAAAACATACTACACACACTATACATACTATACCTAGAATACAAACATACTATACTTACTATAAAAACATAGTATACATACTATACCTACTATAAAAACATACTATACCTACTTTACAAACATACTATGCCTACTATACCTACTAAAAAAACATACTATACATACTATACCTACTATACAAACATACAAACACTTTGTGAAAGTTTAAATGAGGAAAATCGTGCAATTAGCGCCTGAAAATTTCATAACTTTGACTTTGTTTTCATTGGGCCTAAGCGTTGTAAGCATGCCGAAGCAACGCTTACTACGAAAACAACAACTATTTCAACTTAAAATACAAAACAAAGCTATCACCTGTGTTTTCTATTGTCTTCTGCAACTCTCCAGGGTCTTCGAAATAAATAGTAGTTTTTTGCTAAGATAATTCAGGTGGTAAAACACTTTGAAAGGCCCCTTTGTGTGGAAAACAAAAACACGCATCCTCTTCTTTAAAAGTACCTGCTGCAACCGAGGGCGAAAAACGAAAAACGATCGACAACGCACGTGGGTCGCGCGAAAAGAGCCAATCAAATTACAGCAAAAGGCGAAACGGGTCACTTGAAGAGCGAATACTCTGTTCGAAAATGGAGTTCGCAACGCGAAGTTGGAAGTTTCGCCAGCGTAAACCGTAGTTTTTTCGTGACAGCACAATAAATGGTTAAATTAATAAACTAAACATTCAGTGTGAATTTCATTGCCATATACCCACATACAAAAAAGCCTTTGTGATCACACGGTTCGCCGTTTCGGCCCATTGTTTTGAGGCGTTCGACCTATTGTTTCGGGTCGAATCCATTGTTTTTGGCAAGGAAAGTGCGTCATCACGTGACTCCGCAGAATATATATATTAGATGGTTTCTAAAATTTAGATATATAAAATTAAAAACTAAAAAATTTCTGGGTCAAATAGATCGTCCGAGTCATTTTATCAACACTTCTTCTAAATTTAAATTCACTCCCTTTACTTCCAAAAATCAAAAACACTGTCCCTATTTTCATCATCTTCACTCCAACAACCTGAATATAAGGCTAAACTGCACAGTCGTGGAATTCCATTCTAAAGTATGTGATGATGATGACGATGATGATGATAATGTCATTTATGGTATGTTTATAAAGTTGTCATGTATTGTTGCGCAACTAGTGTTAGGCAAGCAAGCTAAATTTAATTATTCACTCTGATTTCTGAGAAAAATAAATGAAACCGAAAATAAAATCTCCCCTGAGAATGCGAACTCGAAACATGATAAACTACGTACAAAACTGTAGCTAAAAGAACAGCGAATCCAATAAAGATAACTAGATTTCTGAATAACATATTTTTGAATTTGCATAAAGAATTCACTGCAGCAAATGCAGAATGCTGTGAAATGTTCAATACTTCAAACACACTTCACCAACTTTAATGTTCACCTAGGGAGGCCAATATTTCTCCAATTGACCCCAAAAATACATCAACATAAGGGACTGTTGGTTTTTATGCCTTAGGTTGGGGACAAAGAGAAATGCTTATTTAGGCAAAATTTTTTAACCAAACTTGTAGACTATAAGAATTCATCAACAGATATAAAAGCGTAAAAGTGTCGGGTGTTGCTTTTTCTATGGCATCACTTTCTCAAGGGAAATTTTCCCTTCTTTAAATAAGGATGTAATATACACTCTTGGCTGCCAGTCATCAACTCTTCTGGGTTTTCCATCACTATTCTCAAGTGGTGTCTGGAATACAGATAGATAATGTCCACTGTTACCAATGTCAGGCTTTCGCTGTGGTATTCGCTTTGCAGAAGGACCAGTCCAACCATGTATGGAGCAAATCTCACAAACAGGCCCATTTTCACAATAAGAATTTTTTACATATTCCATAAAGAGTTTTCCGATTCTGGTCAAAAGACTGCAAAATTTTGCTTGCATAACCTGACTTGGGCACTGTTTTTTCTTGTCGTCTGTAGTGGTTACATTATACTGTAAAATGTAATCCTTGTTCAAGAAAAACATCTCATCAGCTTCTTCAGAAAGTTTACTTCCGGGGGCTTGGCCCCCTGGACCCCTACCAGGGTGCTTCCCTGGACCCCCAACGACCTTAGGCCATTGCGTGTGCTCCTTTGGCACGCCATGTACCCCCGGAACAGCAAAACACCATTTTCAAAAACTTCTTGCCCACCCCTGAAAAAATCCCCCCACCCCAATTTTTTGGAGCTGGCGCCGCCACAGGTCCATATACTTTGTATAGTCAACATGATTGCAATCAACTGGAAACAGCTTTCTATTTTCATGATATAGACGAACTATTTCACTTGCCCATACTGTTCCAGTAGATCCAATAATAGCTTTGGGTCTGATAAAAACTGTGTGCTTCTCAATCTCATTGAGAAGCTTTCCATTGCCATCCAGATCTTCTGAGGATATTTTTGTCACAATTCTATGTGAACCAAATACATTAATTTCTGTGGCAAGTCGTATTTCAGCAACTTCCGTTGTTTTTTGGCATTTGACAAAGTCAAAATGGTCACATGTGTTGCACTTGAAAAACCCTCACTGGTACCATTCCGAATGTATCCTTTATCATCAATACTATGTGGGGGGGGGGACGCCTCACATTCTCACATTGTTACGTGCAATCTATGAAAATGAGTATTTTCGTTGTGGCTGTCTTTCGTGGCTTCTGAAAACACATGAGCCCTTTTCCAATATGACGAGAAGCATGCACTGACCTTGAGTGTTTGGGCTTACATATGTTTAAAAGGTCTCTTCCTTCATTCTTGATTTGTATACATTTCTTGCAAATGCTGTCTACTTTTCATATCTTTAGCTGCAAGAAGATGATCAAAAACATGTATTCTATCCCTTAAAATTGATGTTTTATTTTCTAGATGATCAACAATTTGCACAGGCCAACTTGATTTCTTTGAATCAAACAATTCCATTTTTTGTGAACTCATTTTCAAGAGCCATCTTCTTTTCCTTCCCTTATCTTCAGTGACTTTCTGCATGGCAAATGTTGCACAGCTTGGAGAACATATTCATCCAAATAAATGAACCACCATTTGATATTCAACAGGCTCCAGTGCTTAATCACCGCCTGGGTACCACAAGAATCTCAACGCATTGACATTGTCAGGGGCCACTCTCACCTGATGGAACATTGCTTCAACATCGGCCATGAGGTCTATGGGTTCGTTTCTGAATCTGCAAAGTACACCAATTAGGGAATTCGTCAAGTCAGGACCTTGAAGGACTTTATCGTTGAGTGAAATATTCTTGAACTTTGCAGCACAGTCAAACACAATTCTCACTTTGTCTGGCTTCTTTGGATGCGTCACACTATGGTGGGGCAGGTACCATAGTTTTCCATTGTTCAATTCGATTTCTTTTTCTGTCTTGCATAACCCCTTACAAGTAAATCGTCAATGAATGTGGTTTATTTCTGTTTCAAACTCGGATCTTCTTGCAAACGATTTTTCCGGTATTCCAACCGCTTCTGGGCCAGTCTTCGGTTATTCGGCAGGTCAGGAGGATTTCCTTTCCACGAGATTGAAACATTGTAATGGTCATCATGTAACTGTATCGAGTCTTTAAATACTGTAAGTGCTCTGCAATCTTCCACCGACATCGTTTTCTGGCTGTCAACATTTGACTCTCCAAAATCTTGGTTGAAGTACCTCTTCAACTGATCATAGAGCTTGTCATCAGATGGAACAGAGTCAGAGAGGAAGCATTCATCACCATGGTTGTAGGAAAAGCCGATTGGGCCATTGAGCGTCCAACCAAACATCATCTTTTTGGCATATGGGCCACCGTTTTCACTTTTCCGCATTTCTTCTGGCTACAACGCATCTGGCACATCCACACCAATTAACAAGTTCACCTCACCATCGAAAATTTCATCCGGCAGCATGATTCCATTCAAATGGGGCCATCTGCTTAAGTCTTCTGGACGGGCAAGCGCTCATTCAAGATATTCATCTTCTTTGTGGAAAATATATTGGGCATTTGAAGGCATTGCGTCTCCTCAAGGTTCATCATTTCTAAGCTGACTACTGACGTCTGGTAATTAGTATCAACGCCACTGATAGTAGCAACAGATGTTTGATGTTTCGTTCCAGTCACACCAAGTTCTTTCAGAAGGACTTCACTGCAAAAGGAGGCAGTGGATCCACTTTCAAGAAGGGCATAGGTCTTGATTGAGTTGTCACTTTCTGCTCCTTTCACTTTCAGGGGCACTATCGGCAACCCCTTGTTAACTCGCCTCTGTTCATCACAGGTTGGTACTCTGACAAACATTTCATTGGGCTCATTCGAATTAGTCTGGGTATTCTTTCTCCACTCGTCCCCTCGTTTTTTCTCATATGCCACCACAGAGTCGTGTATTGCTGTTAGATGTTTACGGCGTATATCACCATCAGGGAGTGAGCAATCTTTTCCTTGTTTGCATCCAGCTGAAAAATGGTAGGATGATAGGCAGTTATCACAGAGCTTCTTTGAGCGGATCAAGTTGAAAATTTCCTCTCCGCTTTTCTTCTTGAATTCATCACAGTTAATCGACGTTTTTCTCGCAGCAGTAATGTCGCACGTTCTTTGGACTGCCATTAGATCTTCTGTCATTCATCTGGATACTGAAATTCAGGCTCCGCTGTTCATTCACTGAACTGGGCATTCTGCTCCGGGTATTTCTGAAAGACTGATCTCTGTTTACACTGTCCATAATGGTACCAAAAGCCGAATCGTTCTTCTCATTTGATACTGTCCTGATAAGGCATCGTACATCTTCAACTGTGGGTTCCCTTTGACACGATCTGATAACTTGAACACGTGATTGCCAACGAGACTTTACAAAGTTTGGGCAGGACTCCAGAACCTTCAGAAGTCTCTCTTCGTTTTTCATTTGCGTCAATCTACCAACCGCTTTCAGAGTTATTTCGCGATTCTCGAGGTCATCAGCCAGTTCTTGCAAACCTTTTCTGTCACCAGGTTTTACCACAGGACCATCCGATACTTTCTTCAGCCATCAATTTGACATGGTGTAAGCGTCACTAATGCCTTCTGCTAAGATCTGTTTGGCCTTCGTGTATTGATACTGAGGTTCCAGGAGAATGCATCTTTATATCGCCCTTGTTGCCTTCCCTCAACAGAACTGTATCAGGAGTTGTAAATGTCTACAGAAATCATAAGTATTAATTTTCTGCCTACGTAGCGTGTCAGCTGCGCTGGCTGTTGCACAGGCGACGAAAAGAACGCCTGATGGGCAATCGGCGACTCTCCTGAAACTCAATGATCATGATCATGATAACTGCTATAAATTATAATTTTCTACAACTAATTCAAAACAATGTGTATCTCATTCAATTTTACTGTTAATTTAAGCTGAGATCACGAGTAAAATATAACTACAATAAAATATCTTATTGCTTGTTACACGTTATAGCTGTATTCCCTCACCCTTGTAGAAACTCAAAACGCTCCCAGGGGGCTTAACATAGCTTTTACGGTACTGTTATTACGATATCCCATTTAATGCAATGCACAAGCTCTGTTACTAAGCATAATTATATTAATCAAACATCTAACATTACTTACAAACAATAGCGAAATGTGAACTCACTTACCTGCAATAGCTCCATTAGTATTGCCATTTCTAACAATTTTATTCTGAAAAGATCGAATGAAAAGAAAATACTTTATTGGATTGCCATCAAACACATTCAATTCTGATTTCGGTAGAAGGGCAGCAACTGTCAATTTCTTCATTGTATCTAGGTACTCTTCTCCGATAACTTTTGCTCTCGAACATGTTTCTTCAACAGGGTTGCGGTTCTGTTGAGGAGTGCATTGTTCTGCAAATGGATTCAAAGTGAGTTGCTGTATTGGACTGGGTGCTGGTGGAGGCTGGGCATTGTGGGTTCTTCTTTCAGTTTTGAACGAGTTTCTTTCTGGGTGATTCGTTCAACAATTGTATTTGCAATCCGGTTGCCAATGCAAATTCCTTGCAGAGTCGTCGGATGCTTCCGCAAGCAAGGATGCCTTTGGTTTTGCGCGTTTCAACATCATGTCCTGGAGTACGTATTTTCCCGACTTCCTTGAGGTCTTGGAGCTTCTTGAATGGGAAAGGGAACTGGAGGAGCGTGATGCGACTTCGCTAACCGAATCTTTGGGACCAACATCATCCAGTGGAGGATCTGGCCATCTCGTGAGAGAATGGGTTACTACCGATACTCTTTCCATTACGCCGAGAAATCTTTTCTCAGCTTCTTTCATATATACCAGGCATTCTTCAATGTCACCCTTGTCAGTAATTGCGTCTTTATATTCCTCGCAAGCTGTCTTGAAGTCTTCAAATGTCCCGATGAGCCTGTTTTCTGCCAATCTGATTTCTTCCAATGGTTTTCCAATGTCCAAAACTTCTGAAACGCAGTTCACAGCTTTCGTTAACTCCCGCATTACCTCTGGTCTTCATCAGGCTTCTCATGCTTCTAACGTTAATACCATCTTCTCCACACAGCGCCATGACTTCTAAGTTGATAGTCGCAAATTAGATACGAACTGATGTAGCTGCTCAGCAAATTCAGATACAATGCGCTGCATTCGCTTGCGCTAATGCCTCTTTTAACCCAACATACAATGGATTGACTGATTGCACTTGCCTGTTTATCTATTATAAAGAAACATTGAATGAGAGGGCGCACTCAGTGCGCTGCATTCGCTTACGCTCATGCCCCTTTCAAACCCCATGTGGAATGGGTTGCCTCAATGCGCTACCCTTTATATCTATTATCAAGAAATGTGACTGATAGGGCGCATTTTGTGCGCTGCATTGGCTAACACTTGTGCCTCTTTCAACCCCAGGTACAATGGGTTGCCTTGCTGCGCTAGGGTGCACTTTGTGCGCTGCATCCGCTTCGGCTCATGCCCCTTTCAAACCCACATAGAATGGGCTACCTCGCTGCCCTACCCTGTTTATCTATTATCAAGAAATGTGACTGATAGGGTGCACTTTGTGCGCTGCATTCGCTAACACTCGTGCCTTTTCAACCTCACGAACAGTGGGTGGGCTGGCTGTGCCAACCAGAGGTGGGCACAGCCAGCCTCGTGGTGGGCACAGACTCGTGGTGGGCACAGATTTGCTTATGCTTATGCCCCTTTCAAACCCACGTTGAATGGGTTGCCTCACTGCGCTAGGGTGCACTTCGTGTTCTGCATTCACTTACATTCATGTCTCTTTCAACCCTACGTACAAAAGGCTGACGTACAAAAGGTTGGCGTACTGGTTGGCGTACTTCGTGCGCTGCATTCGTTTACACTCATGCCTCTTTCAACTGACGTACAATGGGTTAGCTCGCTGCGCTTGCCTGTCTATCTATTATCAAGAAACATTGACTGATAGGGCGCACTTGAAGGGCTGCATTCGAGCGCTGCTCGTGGCCACCGTTTATAGCAGCTTGCAACGAGGAGTGTTTTGTTCCCACTTTGCTGGTAGTATCAAATCCGCTTAAAGCATGAAGAGCAGGTAATACATCAACCCATTTGCTTGAAATTTCTTTTATCAGATCATGCTCTGGAAGACTTTCCTTGTCTGCCTAAACCAACAATTCACGCAACTGGAGGCCAGCCCAAGTTCTGAAGTGGTATAAAGTGCAAATAAACACTCTATTGTCTGCTTGTTCAAGGCCACTATCAAGGGAAAATATTTCTTGGATGTATCCAGATGAACAGCGCAGGCATTTTGACATGTCATCAACATGAGAACCACCCAAATATATGGTTCTAGTTCTATGAATGTTTTCCAGAATCTATTTGATGAAAATTTTTTGCAGTTTTATTTTGTTGTCCTGAGAAGCCCAAAACCGTTCCATTTCCACTGGAAGTGGTGTCTCACATTGATTCACAGTTACTTCGATTGGGTCACACTTTACTCTCCTCAAACACACAAGATATGCAGGAACGAACTCAATAGGTTCTCTGCGAAATCTCCAAACATTTTCAATTTCAGTTGCCTCACAGCCTCACAGCACCCCTTCTTGCGTAGGCCATGAAGTTGGTGACAACCAAAACGAAGTGTTTATTTCCAGATACATTTTTAGGTCACGTTGTAGCTCGCGCTTCGTTGTTTTCTAAACAATCCATCTTTTGTCAGATAGAGAGGAGCAGTAGAGAGCTCAAACTGAAGCAGCTTGCGTATATCATATTTGTGAGATCTTCCGATTTCTATATATTTCATAGTATCCATATTCTTTCCAGACATGAACTTGTTTTACATGACTTTTTTCCCTTGGCTTCCAATATTGTTTTTATTGATTTTATCGGAAAGCTTTTTTGACTTATCTGCTGTCCTTGTGGTTTTGAATTCCTTGTAAGAATTCTCACCAGTTTCAATACAGTTTATCAGATACGATAACAGACAAACAACCATGTTTTGAAAAGCTGAGCCGATGTCATCTGCTATCTCTGGCTCCATCATAATTAATCCATCAATATCACACTTATATTGCAAAAGGTATTTATTCATGCACAACTTATGACACATCAGGTCTTCAGCAAACAAGCTCTTAACATCCTCCAAGGGTGACGAACGTGCAAAAACGTCATCCAAGTTGAATCTGTAGGCTGCTAGGAAGGTTTTAGCATGCTTTTCGTTGCAAATGCGAAACAATTTGAGCTCACCATTACTACGAGACTCATTGCATATGATGCAAACAGCTTCAGTAGCCTCAACCAGCCTAGATCATTTTGAGAATGACGGATGTGGAAATTCAATCTAGTCCTTTTCAGTTGTAGTAGTTTCATATTCATTTCTTTTACTTCTGAAAAGGATGGAATTTTGATTATGGTGCAAATGTCAATGTCGTGGCTCCACAGGAATTCGATTACTGCTACCACAGTTTCCTTGCTCATGATATGAAAACCTCAGTGATTTGCAACGACAGCGTGCTTTTTTCAACAAAATTGCTTACTCGAAAAGCCTTTATTTCTGTTCCTATGCTCACCAAACTGCGTGTCATACTTCAAAACAGTGCCTTTGACTTCGCTACAATAATTACAGTGAAAATAATACAAATTTGGCAGTTTTTAAGACATGGGTTGTATTTCCGTAGGCGATATAGTTGTGCGTCCGAGAGTCGTTGAGTTGTGGGGTCCATCGATTAGAAATACCCAAGTGGAAAGAACGAAAAAGTTTTAGCTGCTCAAAACATGTGCTGTGCTTTTTCTCAAATCCGCAGTTTGGAGGGACTCGATTTTAGTTATGATGATTTTATTAATCCAAACCACGTGACCCAAACAATAACTATTGCATAATAATTTAAGCCAATCATAGTTCAAGAAGAGGAAGCCTTTGTTGATTTGTTGCAAAAAGTAACTTTCCCTATTGTTATAAAACAATGATCCACGCATATTTTGATTCCAATAATTCCAAGTATGCATAGATAATTCAATATACACAGGCTTAGGCGTGGGCAACAAGGCCTGTGCCCAAGCCAGCTCTCCACTTCAGCCTTCTTCAGCAGACTTCACTTGCATTTTGAGTGGTCTTTTTTAACGAGTCTGGTGCAAACTACCAACTTTCCACCAGTGACATAGAAACTGCAGAAGAAATTGAAGATCAGGTTACTTTTGTGCGACTAGCACCAGTACTTGCGTTAGTGGAAGTTTTCACCAAGGACATTACTTGTTCAATGAATTAATAAGGGGACGACAGTGTTTTTTTGCATTGCATGCTTTATTTTGCAACTAATGTTCGCAAAGTGTTCACACCTGGACAAGTACAAATGTGAACCAAATTTTGGTTGAAGGTGATCGTTTGTATCTGCAAGCGTTATTCCAGATTCAAACACTTTGTCGGTTAAAGACTTGCCAGTTGTAGCGACAACTGAAAATACCATGTTTGCAGTTGAATATAAGACATTTTATCATGGACAATTATCTTCTTATGCTGTGACGGAGACGGAGCCTCCATTTTGGATGCAAAAGGATGCCTTGGTGGAAGCTTTCACCCAATCTTCCTCTATTATCCTAGTTCTTTCAGGTTTTATAACAGCTGTAATATATGACACTGAAAATTCATTGTCTTACTTCTTTGATAGTCATTCAAAAAATAATTATGGAATACCTGATGCGGGAAGGGCCTGCAGTTTTATTACGAATGTCAGATTTCAGTAGTCTTTATGATCAGATATTGTCTCTGGCTAATCGCCTTTACATCAATATGTTCACGAGATAGTTCCAGTGTTATTTACTGCTGCAAATGAAGCTCTCCACAATGCACATGGAGGTGAAATTAATTCTAATGAAGCTACAAATTTTTGATCTTTCAAAGATTTTTCAAAAAAGAAGGGAACACAACTTCATTTTGAAGATATAGAGACTTTAAAAAAACGAAAACAAGTGCAAAATTTGATTTAAATGAAACAATAAGTGATGTTGGAAACACTTTTTTGAAATGTGTTCTTCGGAAGCAACAAAAACTGTTCACACAAAATTCAGCCTGAACAAGAATCTGTAACAATTCATAAAACTGTGGATCAAAAACAATATCTGAAATTTTTTGATTCTGAAAAATATGGAGAATTACATCAACAAACATGGGCGCAAAAGACATTATGAAAAAATTCCAAAAATCCATTGATTTATCAATTGTGCAATGTAATATTTGCAACGAGGCTTCGACTTGTGCTTCTGCTGATGCCTCAAAACAAAATTTTAAGTGTGCAAAATACACTCATGACAAAACTATTCCTGCTAAATTTTCAGAAGGAAATAAAATGATTCCCATTCCTACTCGCTTTGAACTTGAAGGTTTAAAACAGGTTGAAGAAATGTTGATTAGTTTAGCGCTACCTTTTATGAGAGTTTATGTCAAACCATGGGTCAGCTTGAATATTTTGGGCATTGTATCAATCTTTCTCAAAACGTTGTTGAGTTTGCCAAAAAAACTTCCTCGTCTTCCCAGTGAAATTTCAGTCATAATTGCTAAAATGAAAGGAACAAATGATACCATAAAAGATGCCGTCGTTCCTAGAGTTAAAATAGAGTCAGCCCTTCAGTGGGTAATTGCTAATAACCCTTGTTATAGAAACATCATCGTTGTCAATGATGCACTGCAAAGTTTAGCAGTTAATGATGTCCCAACAACACTAAAACAAAGTCAAATCAATGAATTTAAATACAATGATTTTAGCAAACATGCCAAATCTGATGCTTAATGATGACGATGTAGTATATAATCATGAGACAGAAATTAATTCGTTTGTACAGCTCCTAGATCAAGTGCAACAGGAGAAAAATGTTATTATAAATGACATTGAGCAATGTGTTTTAGATTGGCCCATCCAATGAAAAAGACTCTAAATGAAAACCCATTAAGTGAATTTGCAGCTCCTTTTTAGCTACAATGTGCTTTCCAGCTTTATTCCTAAATGCAGTGGGTAATCCAACAAACCCTGCAATTGTCAGAAACATTACATTTGCAGAAAAAAGAAAACATTTGATCAAATATGGATAGAAAAAAATGGTAGGTGGTTTTATCCCTTTGCTTCATAAGATTTTGGTTCAGCGTGACGTCAGAATGAACCGAGCTATTGTTCTTCAACTATTGTTCTCTGAGGAAGAGCTGCCCGACCTGTGTTTTTGATTGAAACAGTGTCTGGCTAAAATCTTTTCAAAATGTTGGATTGCGAAAATAGTAGTTCAAAACAAATTCCTCTGACAATGAAAAAAGAAGTATTCTTGAGGATAGCGAAGAAGACGAAGAATATTCAGTAGTCAGTTCGTATATTCGAAACTCGCACAAATGAGAACCTCTTGCAAGAAGACCCAGAGCTGGGTACGGCAGTGATGATAAAGAATCGGGTTGTGAAGGCCTATCTCTGAAAGAGCTGGATGCCCGTTTTGAAAATAAAACTTATGTTAATATTTGGTTAGTTCATTTGTTATTTAATAAGTTGTTGGCAATTGTTAAACATTAATTCTATGGAATCATACGAGTTTTGTTCATTGTACTGCTTTGTCTTCAGTTGTTACGGTCCAAATCCAGGTCTTTAGAAGAGTTTCGAGACTTATGGAGAGAGATGAATTTAGTGTTGGCCCAACTCGCGCTGTTGTGTTCCCCTACAACACATGATCGACCATGAAATGCTTTTTTAATACTCTTTATTGGTATTTGTTTCCCTTTTTTAAGTTGCATATTGACGTGATGTTGTTCAGTCTGCCTGGTTTGTTGTTTTGTTGGCCGTGGTACGCAAAGGTGTCTGTGATTTTGCATCATTCTGACGTCAATTTCTTCAACAGAATTTGTCCAAATTCCCTATTTTGACAATGAATAACTCAAAGCTACAAAATATTTTAAAATTCTATTTGCGGCATGTTGATAAGCATGCTGAATTTTATACTTTTCAGCAAAAAAACTATATGTAATTTTAGGCTGCATAAGCCCTTTAATACTTTACTAAATGATGTATTATCTAATGTTGATATTTCCTCTAAGTCAAGTACCATTTCTCAAAAGTTCATGATCAAAGCTCTTGGTGAACGTGATATCTCTTCTCAGGAAACTATGCATCACCCATTATCTTTAAAGTTCCATTCTTCATCTTTAAAGGTTTTACCAATTTCCTTATATGGCTCAGGAAAAATAAAAAAACCAAATAATAACTTGGATGTTGCCACTGAAGAGTCACTTTTGGATATCTATGCTGATCGAAATAGATTCCTCAATAAATTACCAAATGTTCTGGAATTAACTCTTTTAACCTTTTTAACGAAATATTCTGTCAGTCCCAATAAAATCCAACCAGCGAAAGAAAATGTTGTTCCCAAATGTTTATCAAATTTCTCTAACAATCCAAAAGGGAAACAATTTCATTTGTATTGCAAATATAAGCTAATAAAATTCAAGCCTTGGAAAACAATAATTTCTGATGCAAGGGATAATGCACTTGAAACAGATCAAATGTTTCCACATAGATGGCATGAATTTCTTTTGACACCTTTCGCAGAAGTTCATGTTCCTTCATGGCAGTACCATCTTCAAATTATGGATGATATTCAATTTGACACATTTTGAGAAAATGCTGAATCTCCAGAAATTAAAGGAAATGATCAACAGCATGAGTGGATGATAATGTCAGATATTGCAGCACAACCTTTGCAACATCAAACTCCAATTGCACGATTTCAAAGTGCAAATTCTTACTCTGATGAATTGCTCTCTCTTATACCAACATGGATTGAGCTTCTGCAAGCTCATTATACTCAGTTTCATTCAACTTCATGTGATATAGCAACACTTGCAACAATGCAACGCCATGCATATGAGATAGTGAAACATCATTTTCAAAATGCAGATAGCGAAAAACATCCTCTTCATCTTATAATATTAGGCATGGCTGGAACAGGGAAAAGTTTTGTTATTACTCCATTGCGCTCTTTACTTGGAAGCAAATATGTCATTACTGCACCAACAGGAAAAGCATCTTACAACATAAAGGGCACAGCAATTCATTCACTGCTGAAATTGCCAATTGGTAACAAACGTTGCAAATGTCTTTCCAATCAGTGTCTCATTACACTTCAAGACAACCTCACTGGCATCGAATATATCCTGCTGGATGAATTTTCCATGATTGGATAATCCCAGTTTAGATGGATTGATCGTACAGGCAGACAATTTTCTGGTAAAAAGAACATGCTATTTGGTGGAATATCTGTGATCCTTGTTGGAGACCCTGCTCAGTTGCCCCCAGTTGGTGATAACGGCTTATATGATCCAAAACCATCTACTGACATGGGTTATCAAGGCCATGCTGCATATATGCACTTCCACAAAGTAATAAAAATTGATGTCAAATTCAGAGTGCAATCCGATAATAAGCGCATTTTCAAGCAAATGCTTGTAAGATTATGCAATGGTAATATAACCCATCATGATTGGGAACATCTTTTAACGAGACAACCAACAGAAATTTTACAATCAAATTTTGAAAATGCCAATTAGTTGTATTACAGCAATGATGAAGTGCATTCGTTCAACATGCACCAGGTTCAATCTCTCCCAACTATAATTGTTTCAATTCATGCAATTGTGCATGAATTGAAACAATTATATATAAATTTGATTGTAAAATTTCTGTTGGTTGTCTCGTTAAAAGATGTTCCCAATCATGATGGGTTATATTACCATTGCATAATCTTACAAGCATTTGCTTGAAAATGCGCTTATTATCGGATTGCACTCTGAATTTGACATCAATTTTTATTACTTTGTGGAAGTGCATATATGCAGCATGGCCTTGATAACCCATGTCAGTAGATGGTTTTGGATCATATAAGCCTTTATCACCAACTGGGGGCAACTGAGCAGGGTCTCCAACAAGGATCACAGATATTCCACCAAATAGCATGTTCTTTTTACCAGAAAATTGTCTGCCTGTACGATCAATCCATCTAAACTGGGATTATCCAATCATGGAAAATTCATCCAGCAGGATATATTCGATGCCAGTGAGGTTGTCTTGAAGTGTAATGAGACACTGATTGGAAAGACATTTGCAACGTTTGTTACCAATTGGCAATTTCAGCAGTGAATGAATTGCTGTGCCCTTTATGTTGTAAGATGCTTTTCCTGTTGGTGCAGTAATGACATATTTGCTTCCAAGTAAAGAGCGCAATGGAGTAATAACAAAACTTTTCCCTGTTCCAGCCATGCCTAATATTATAAGATGAAGAGGATGTTTTTCGCTATCTGCATTTTGAAAATGATGTTTCACTATCTCATATGCATGGCGTTGCATTGTTGCAAGTGTTGCTATATCACATGAAGTTGAATGAAACTGAGTATAATGAGCTTGCAGAAGCTCAATCCATGTTGGTATAAGAGAGAGCAATTCATCAGAGTAAGAATTTGCACTTTGAAATCGTGCAATTGGAGTTTGATGTTGCAAAGGTTGTGCTGCAATATCTGACATTATCATCCACTCATGCTGTTGATCATTTCCTTTAATTTCTGGAGATTCAGCATTTTCTCAAAATGTGTCAAATTGAATATCATCCATAATTTGAAGATGGTACTGCCATGAAGGAACATGAACTTCTGCGAAAGGTGTCAAAAGAAATTCATGCCATCTATGTGGAAACATTTGATCTGTTTCAAGTGCATTATCCCTTGCATCAGAAATTATTGTTTTCCAAGGCTTGAATTTTATTAGCTTATATTTGCAATACAAATGAAATTGTTTCCCTTTTGGATTGTTAGAGAAATTTGATAAACATTTGGGAACAACATTTTCTTTCGCTGGTTGGATTTTATTGGGACTGACAGAATATTTCGTTAAAAAGGTTAAAAGAGTTAATTCCAGAACATTTGGTAATTTATTGAGGAATCTATTTCGATCAGCATAGATATCCAAAAGTGACTCTTCAGTGGCAACATCCAAGTTATTATTTGGTTTTTTTATTTTTCCTGAGCCATATAAGGAAATTGGTAAAACCTTTAAAGATGAAGAATGGAACTTTAAAGATAATGGGTGATGCATAGTTTCCTGAGAAGAGATATCACGTTCACCAAGAGCTTTGATCATGAACTTTTGAGAAATGGTACTTGACTTAAAGGAAATATCAACATTAGATAATACATCATTTAGTAAAGTATTAAAGGGCTTATGCAGCCTAAAATTACATATAGTTTTTTTGCTGAAAAGTATAAAATTCAGCATGCTTATCAACATGCCGCAAATAGAATTTTAAAATATTTTGTAGCTTTGAGTTATTCATTGTCAAAATAGGGAATTTGGACAAATTCTGTTGAAGAAATTGACGTCAGAATGATGCAAAATCCCAGACACCTTTGCGTACCACGGCCAACAAAACAACAAACCAGGCAGACTGAACAACATCACGTCAATATGCAACTTAAAAAAGGGAAACAAATACCAATAAAGAGTATTAAAAAAGCATTTCATGGTCGATCATGTGTTGTAGGGGAACACAACAGCGCGAGTTGGGCCAACACTAAATTCATCTCTCTCCATAAGTCTCGAAACTCTTCTAAAGACCTGGATTTGGACCGTAACAACTGAAGACAAAGCAGTACAATGAACCAAACTCGTATGATTCCATAGAATTAATGTTTAACAATTGCCAACAACTTATTAAATAACAAATGAACTAACCAAATATTAACATAAGTTTTATTTTCAAAACGGGCATCCAGCTCTTTCAGAGATAGGCCTTCACAACCCGATTCTTTATCATCACTGCCGTACCCAGCTCTGGGTCTTCTTGCAAGAGGTTCTCATTTGTGCGAGTTTCGAATATACGAACTGACTACTGAATATTCTTCGTCTTCTTCGCTATCCTCAAGAATACTTCTTTTTTCATTGTCAGAGGAATTTGTTTTGAACTACTATTTTCGCAATCCAACATTTTGAAAAGATTTTAGCCAGACACTGTTTCAATCAAAAACACAGGTCGGGCAGCTCTTCCTCAGAGAACAATAGTTGAAGAACAATAGCTCGGTTCATTCTGACGTCACGCTGAACCAAAATCTTATGAAGCAAAGGGATAAAACCACCTACCATTTTTTTGTATCCATATTTGATCAAATGTTTTCTTTTTTCTGCAAATGTAATGTTTCTGACAATTGCAGGGTTTGTTGGATTACCCACTGCATTTAGGAATAAAGCTGGAAAGCACATTGTAGCTAAAAAGGAGCTGCAAATTCACTTAATGGGTTTTCATTTAGAGTCTTTTTCATTGGATGGGCCAATCTAAAACACATTGCTCAATGTCATTTATAATAACATTTTTCTCCTGTTGCACTTGATCTAGGAGCTGTACAAACGAATTAATTTCTGTCTCATGATTATATACTACATCATCATCATTAAGCATCAGATTTGGCATGTTTGCTAAAATCATTGTATTTAAATTCATTGATTTGACTTTGTTTTAGTGTTGTTGGGACATCATTAACTGCTAAACTTTGCAGTGCATCATTGACAACGATGATGTTTCTATAAGAAGGGTTATTAGCAATTACCCACTGAAGGGCTGACTCTATTTTAACTCTGGGAACGACGGCATCTTTTATGGTATCATTTGTTCCTTTCATTTTAGCAATTATGACTGAAATTTCACTGGGAAGACGAGGAAGTTTTTTTGGCAAACTCAACAACGTTTTGAGAAAGATTGATACAATGCCCAAAATATCCAAGCTGACCCATGGTTTGACATAAACTCTCATAAAAGGTAGCGCTAAACTAATCAACATTTCTTCAACCTGTTTTAAACCTTCAAGTTCAAAGCGAGTAGGAATGGGAATCATTTTATTTCCTTCTGAAAATTTAGCAGGAATAGTTTTGTCATGAGTGTATTTTGCACACTTAAAATTTTGTTTTGAGGCATCAGCAGAAGCACAAGTCGAAGCCTCGTTGCAAATATTACATTGCACAATTGATAAATCAATGGATTTTTGGAATTTTTTCATAATGTCTTTTGCGCCCATGTTTGTTGATGTAATTCTCCATATTTTTCAGAATCAAAAAATTTCAGATATTGTTTTTGATCCATAGTTTTATGAATTGTTACAGATTCCTGTTCAGGCTGAATTTTGTGTGAACAGTTTTTGTTGCTTCCGAAGAACACATTTCAAAAAAAGTGTTTCCAACATCACTTATTGTTTCATTTAAATCAAATTTTGCACTTGTTTTCGTTTTTTTAAAGTCTCTATATCTTCAAAATGAAGTTGTGTTCCCTTCTTTTTTGAAAAATCTTTGAAAGATCAAAAATTTGTAGCTTCATTAGAATTAATTTCACCTCCATGTGCATTGTGGAGAGCTTCATTTGCAGCAGAAAATAACACTGGAACTATCTCGTGAACATATTGATGTAAAGGCGATTAGCCAGAGACAATATCTGATCATAAAGACTACTGAAATCTGACATTCGTAATAAAACTGCAGGCCCTTCCCGCATCAGGTATTCCATAATTATTTTTTGAATGACTATCAAAGAAGTAAGACAATGAATTTTCAGTGTCATATATTACAGCTGTTATAAAACCTGAAAGAACTAGGATAATAGAGGAAGATTGGGTGAAAGCTTCCACCAAGGCATCCTTTTGCATCCAAAATGGAGGCTCCGTCTCCGTCACAGCATAAGAAGATAATTGTCCATGATAAAATGTCTTATATTCAACTGCAAACATGGTATTTTCAGTTGTCGCTACAACTGGCAAGTCTTTAACCGACAAAGTGTTTGAATCTGGAATAACGCTTGCAGATACAAACGATCACCTTCAACCAAAATTTGGTTCACATTTGTACTTGTCCAGGTGTGAACACTTTGCGAACATTAGTTGCAAAATAAAGCATGCAATGCAAAAAAACACTGTCGTCCCCTTATTAATTCATTGAACAAGTAATGTCCTTGGTGAAAACTTCCACTAACGCAAGTACTGGTGCTAGTCGCACAAAAGTAACCTGATCTTCAATTTCTTCTGCAGTTTCTATGTCACTGGTGGAAAGTTGGTAGTTTGCACCAGACTCGTTAAAAAAGACCACTCAAAATGCAAGTGAAGTCTGCTGAAGAAGGCTGAAGTGGAGAGCTGGCTTGGGCACAGGCCTTGTTGCCCACGCCTAAGCCTGTGTATATTGAATTATCTATGCATACTTGGAATTATTGGAATCAAAATATGCGTGGATCATTGTTTTATAACAATAGGGAAAGTTACTTTTTGCAACAAATCAACAAAGGCTTCCTCTTCTTGAACTATGATTGGCTTAAATTATTATGCAATAGTTATTGTTTGGGTCACGTGGTTTGGATTAATAAAATCATCATAACTAAAATCGAGTCCCTCCAAACTGCGGATTTGAGAAAAAGCACAGCACATGTTTTGAGCAGCTAAAACTTTTTCGTTCTTTCCACTTGGGTATTTCTAATCGATGGACCCCACAACTCAACGACTCTCGGACGCACAACTATATCGCCTACGGAAATACAACCCATGTCTTAAAAACTGCCAAATTGGTATTATTTTCACTGTAATTATTGTAGCGAAGTCAAAGGCACTGTTTTGAAGTATGACACGCAGTTTGGTGAGCATAGGAACAGAAATAAAGGCTTTTCGAGTAAGCAATTTTGTTGAAAAAAGCACGCTGTCGTTGCAAATCACTGAGGTTTTCATATCATGAGCAAGGAAACTGTGGTAGCAGTAATCGAATTCCTGTGGAGCCACGACATTGACATTTGCACCATAATCAAAATTCCATCCTTTTCAGAAGTAAAAGAAATGAATATGAAACTACTACAACTGAAAAGGACTAGATTGAATTTCCACATCCGTCATTCTCAAAATGATCTAGGCTGGTTGAGGCTACTGAAGCTGTTTGCATCATATGCAATGAGTCTCGTAGTAATGGTGAGCTCAAATTGTTTCGCATTTGCAACGAAAAGCATGCTAAAACCTTCCTAGCAGCCTACAGATTCAACTTGGATGACGTTTTTGCACGTTCGTCACCCTTGGAGGATGTTAAGAGCTTGTTTGCTGAAGACCTGATGTGTCATAAGTTGTGCATGAATAAATACCTTTTGCAATATAAGTGTGATATTGATGGATTAATTATGATGGAGCCAGAGATAGCAGATGACATCGGCTCAGCTTTTCAAAACATGGTTGTTTGTCTGTTATCGTATCTGATAAACTGTATTGAAACTGGTGAGAATTCTTACAAGGAATTCAAAACCACAAGGACAGCAGATAAGTCAAAAAAGCTTTCCGATAAAATCAATAAAAACAATATTGGAAGCCAAGGGAAAAAAGTCATGTAAAACAAGTTCATGTCTGGAAAGAATATGGATACTATGAAATATATAGAAATCGGAAGATCTCACAAATATGATATACGCAAGCTGCTTCAGTTTGAGCTCACTACTGCTCCTCTCTATCTGACAAAAGATGGATTGTTTAGAAAACAACGAAGCGCGAGCTACAACGTGACCTAAAAATGTATCTGGAAATAAACACTTCGTTTTGGTTGTCACCAACTTCATGGCCTACGCAAGAAGGGGTGCTGTGAGGCTGTGAGGCAACTGAAATTGAAAATGTTTGGAGATTTCGCAGAGAACCTATTGAGTTCGTTCCTGCATATCTTGTGTGTTTGAGGAGAGTAAAGTGTGACCCAATCGAAGTAACTGTGAATCAATGTGAAACACCACTTCCAGTGGAAATGGAACGGTTTTGGGCTTCTCAGGACAACAAAATAAAACTGCAAAAATTTTTCATCAAATAGATTCTGGAAAACATTCATAGAACTAGAACCATATATTTGGGTGGTTCTCATGTTGATGACATGTCAAAATGCCTGCGCTGTTCATCTGGATACATCCAAGAAATATTTTCCCTTGATAGTGGCCTTGAACAAGCGGACAATAGAGTGTTTATTTGCACTTTATACCACTTCAGAACTTGGGCTGGCCTCCAGTTGCGTGAATTGTTGGTTTAGGCAGACAAGGAAAGTCTTCCAGAGCATGATCTGATAAAAGAAATTTCAAGCAAATGGGTTGATGTATTACCTGCTCTTCATGCTTTAAGCGGATTTGATACTACCAGCAAAGTGGGAACAAAACACTCCTCGTTGCAAGCTGCTATAAACGGTGGCCACGAGCAGCGCTCGAATGCAGCGCTTCAAGTGCGCCCTATCAGTCAATGTTTCTTGATAATAGATAGACAGGCAAGCGCAGCGAGCTAACCCATTGTACGTCAGTTGAAAGAGGCATGAGTGTAAACGAATGCAGCGCACGAAGTACGCCAACCAGTACGCCAACCTTTTGTACGTCAGCCTTTTGTACGTAGGGTTGAAAGAGACATGAATGTAAGTGAATGCAGAACACGAAGTGCACCCTAGCGCAGTGAGGCAACCCATTCCACGTGGGTTTGAAAGGGGCATAAGCATAAGCAAATCTGTGCCCACCACGAGTCTGGCTGGCTGTGCCAACCAGAGGTGGCCACAGTCAGCCCACCCACTGTTCGTGAGGTTGAAAAGGCACGAGTGTTAGCGAATGCAGCGCACAAAGTGCACCCTATCAGTCACATTTCTTGATAATAGATAAACAGGGTAGGCCAGCGAGCCAACCTATTCTATGTGGGTTTGAAAGGGGCATGAGCGGAAGCGGATGCAGTGCACAAAGTGCACCAACCAGAGATGAGAGCAGCAAGCCAACCTATTGTACATTGGGTTGGCAGGGGCATGAGCTTAAGCGACGGCTGCTCACAAAGTGTGCCATGTCACTCAATGTTTCTTAATAAGAGATAGGCAGGCGAGCGCTGCAAGGTAACCCTTTTTGGGTGGGGTTTAAAGTGGTTTAAAGTGCACAAAGTGCGCCCTATCAGTCACATTTCTTGATAATAGATAAACAGGGTAGGGCAGCGAGGTAGCCCATTCTATGTGGGTTTGAAAGGGGCATGAGCCGAAGCGGATGCAGCGCACAAAGTGCACCCTAGCGCAGCAAGGCAACCCATTGTACCTGGGGTTGAAAGAGGCACAAGTGTTAGCCAATGCAGCGCACAAAATGCGCCCTATCAGTCACATTTCTTGATAATAGATATAAAGGCTAGCGCATATATCAAGTTCACCCACGACCATGTGAGCAAAGGTTCGCACTGAGACTATTGCTTCTCCATAAACGAGGTGCCACGGCGTTTGAAGATCTTTGCACGATAGAAGGAAACCTATGCAATTCCTTCAAAGACGCAGCTTTAGCTCTAGGTCTCTTGGAAGATGATGCTGAAATCATACGCTGTTTGGAGGAGGCAGTTATTTTTAACATGCCAATACAACTGAGACAGTGGTTTGCAACATTACTCCTTTTTCAAACAACTTCTGATATCGCAGCACTCTTCAACATGTTCAAAGAAGCATTGAGTGAAGACTTTGTACGACGTGAACAACTCAATCATCCCGATATGGCCATAGCTTTTGAAGACCGACACATGTATCAATGTCTTTATGACATTGACGAAAATTTGAAAGTACATGGTCAATCGATCACTAATTATGCTGACCTTCCTCAACTTCCAGCCGACTATGTCATTCCTGAACGAGGTACTAATGTGTTATTTTCAAACATGTATTGTTTTAGTAAGAATATGATAATGTATCCTAAGATCGTGCAGACAAGGGCATTTACGTATTTTTGCACATTGATTCTCCTAGCTTTCTTTCCAATTTTATTGCAATATATTTCACTCATTATTACAGAGGAAGATGACATAGATGTTGGCAATGCCAGAGAGGAAGGAGAACGAATGCTGACCGCATTGAACCCTGAACAGCGAGCCATATACACGGGAATCACTGATGCTATCAACGCACAATCCGAACAGAACTGTCACTTTGTTGACGGGCCGGCAGGAACCGGGAAAACTTTCCTTTACAACACATTGGTTCACAATCTGCAAGCCAATGGACATAAAGTTCAGTGCATGGCGTGGTCAGGAATTGCTGCAACACTGCTCATAAATGGTAGAACTTCACATTCTACCTTTCAAATTCCTATACCACTTCAAGCTGAATCAACGTGTAATGTCAAGAGACAGAGCAGGAGAGCACAGGTATTGCGCGAAACTACCCTATTCATATGGGATGAAGCTTCCATGATTCCCGCACTTGCATTACAAGCAGTCGACCAACTGCTTCGAGACATTACACATGTCGACAGACCATTTGGTGGCAAATTCATGCTACTTGGTGGTGACTTCAGACAAGTTCTACCTGTCGTCACGAAAGCAGGAAAGGAAAGAATTGTAGCAGAGACTCTAAAATCACACCAGATCATTGATCTATGGACAAAGTTTCAGCAGCATCGTTTACACACCAACATGAGAGCCGTTCAAGATGATTCATACCGTGAATTCTCAGAATGGCTTCTCAGACTTGGCAACAAGCAAGAAGCACACGATGCACTGGACAACGTAATTCTGCTACAACAGATATGCACTTCGTCTAAAGAAGACATGCTGAACTTTATTTTTCCCAGGCCGAACACACCAGATTCACACCTAATGATGGATCCTGTAACAAAGTCTGAACGCTGTTGTCTGACTCCAAAGAATGACTTATCACATCAAGTAAACGACTTAATTCTGGACAGACTTCAAACAGCCGAAAGAACTTACTACAGCACAGACAGTGTTGTCACAGACGATCCAAATGAGGAAGAGGCCTACCCCATTGAATTTCTCAACCAACTCACTCCGAATGGAATGCCATTGCACAGACTTAAACTCAAGGTAGGAAGAGTACAATCTTTCATCCTATTAACATTAAATTATTATGTGCAAAGGTAGTGCACCATCAAAAAGCCGTCATTAATCACAATAATATTCAGTGCATTAGGTTGGTGCAACGATCATACTTCTGCGGGATCTCAATCCAAAGAAAGGTCTTTGCAACGGAACAAGACTCATAGTTCGGCATCTCCGATGTCACGTGATCACGGCAGAGATCATTACGAAGGAGCACAGAGGACAACGGGTCATGATTCCCAAGATCACAGTCTCCACTCAGGACACGGAAATGCCGTTCAAAATAAAACGCCGACAGTTTCCAGTCAGACTTGCATACTGCTTGACAATCAACAAGGCACAGGGGCAATCCCTGAGGTATGTTGGTTTGTACTTACCTGAGCCCGTGTTCACACATGGTCAGTTATATGTGGCCATGTCAAGAGCAACATCATTTAACGGGCTAAAAGTATTCCTCCCAGAGGAAACACACAGGAAAACAAAGAACATTGTTTTCCAAGAAGTCCTGTAAAGGCTTCGTCCTAGAGCGACCATCTGCACAGTTGCTCTACAGAGGGCTGCCTACCAAAACGCACATACACACATTCAAGGGTACGGGTATTGTGTGTCAACGTAGATCACGTCGCAGATAAGTGTGATGTAAAGCCGTTACTGGCACCTTTCTAGAATGCATTCATTCTAGATAACACTGATCTGCGGAGACAAACTGGACATTACACCCTCCACATGTCCAGGGGTGACTGCAACACACACAGCAGTCGGCACAGTCCTGAATCCTGCGTAGCGCCCGATTATTAAGAGTTATGCGTTGCCATTTTCTCCGATATTGCCTATGGGAAAGTGGATTTCCTTACTCTGTGAAAACTGCAAGTTGTCCCTTAAGGATAGTTACTTTTGCAAAACATCGCACTATCAATAACATCCCCCCCTCTCCTTTTAATACATGAAAACTTGATCTAAAATCTATAAAGGCCCCTTTAGTGTTTACTGTTATATACTTCCAAATTTTAATTGCACTTTTCACCAAAAAGGAAAACTCGAACAAAGGTTACTCCTTAACGCTGGTGTTCGAGCTTTTAACAAATGTAACCGGCAATCTTATTCTTTTTTTTGCTATGTACAAACGTAATCCTCAAAACAAACGAACGCGGTTATTGAAAGAATACATTCACGCCGTGGCAGAGATGTATGCTTGCTGAGAGTGAAGTGCTATTGAAGAATCTTAAAATGTATACGACGATAAGAACAGACATCAGAAAAACCAGAGACAAATTCAGTTAATAATTGATAAATCCATGAAATAATTGACAAATCCGTTAAAAATGAGAAAACCAGTAAAATTACATGACGTTTCGCTGAGTAACTGTCAGCATCCTCAGATGACAAGAAGTAAAGTAAATGCAATATTTATATATTAGCAAACAAAGGCATAACTAAGAGAAAAGAATACAATCGTGGAAAAGTTGAGAGGCAACATACAAGTACTTGTATGTTGCCTCTCAGTTACTCAGCGAAACGTCATGTAATTTTACTGGTTTTGTCATTTTTAACGGATTTGTCAATTATTTCATGGATTTGTCAATTATTAACTGAATTTGTCTCTGGTTTTTCTGATGTCTGTTCTTGTCGTCGAATACATTTTAAAATTTCTACATGCAATTCGTTTTCCGCCTGGTATTTCTATTGAAGAATCCAAATTGAGGTACTGTCATTTTGCTAAAGACGTCGCTTAACCAATCAATTTTGCAACCTGAACTACGGATTGTATGTATCAATTTTTATGGATATTGACCATTCACCAATTTTAATAGTATCCATACCATGACTCAACCCTTCGCATTCGTACTTCGCATACAATACAAATATCTATCCACGTCCTTTCAAAACATGTTTTTTGTACTGTATTGTATATCTTTCAGATCTTCCGCATTAATAATAAGGTTTTTAAATTAGCGATTTACGTTTTCAATAGAAGATTGCCAGGACTGTAATTTTATCTATCATTACAGTTTCAATATTCATATATTTGTGTATTTGACCCATGTAAATCTCCATTCAGTAATATCATAACAAAATTTATCGACTTCGTTTTTAATTAGATGCATTTCTCCTAATATCATTGAAACGAGGCGAGACTTCTGTCTCCCATTTCGAACGCCTTTGTGCTGTCTATGTATGATTTTCATCTATGTTATTTCTCATCATCGCACTATTGTTGCCTGTCGGGTCAAAGTTTCTGTCTGCCAACAAATGACATCGAGTCGGATTTTGTTGCTGAACTCAATGAAATTATACCTCATAAAGCCTTCCCGGCTCAAAGGAAACAACTACCTTGCTGTTCACCAAAGGTAAGTCAGGTTCATTTTCATTTTGGACAATCAAACAATGGATATTTAGATATAAGCGAATTTGATACTGAAATGAGAGAAAATAAAGCTCATGTATACCCCTATTGACTTAAAGGAGACAACTACGCTGCTATGAATGAGAGGTCGACAATGTATATTTTCATTTTCATCCCTTTCAAATTGATATGTTGTGTGGCAATTGCTTAGCTTAGGCCATTTCTACTTTACTCACGGTTTACATATAGTAGTTGGCTAGGCCAGAATTCTGGAAATTCTCCAATGAAATGTGCATTGCTCTACCAACATCTTCCTGGGGCTTTTATTTTCGTGAATATAGTTCCTAACCAATTTATTGACTTTGTGGCTGCCTTCTTTGTTTTACAAGCAAAGCCCATTGATATCCCAACATGAACCTGCTTTCAATTTCTGTTTATCCAAAATGTTTAATTGTTGTAATATACAGGAAGGAAACCAGTGAAAGTCAAGTTCAAGCCCTGGGAAAATTCCACACTTTATTTAGTTACCACCTTCCTCATTGCACTTGCATTGTATATCTCTTTTGTCTACCACACTCATTAATACTCTTTTCCTATTTTTGTACAGATTCATTTAGTCAAAGGCAATGAAAAATTCAATCAATGGTTCAAAATGTTCTCTTCAAATTATTTCCCAAGTCAGGTATAATATTCAAGGTATGATGCTCTCTGTTCCATATGAATCAATTAATGCACCATGCTTGAAAAAACCCACTGAATAAATAAAGGCTGAATAATAGTTCTACATTGACTACAACTAAATGTTTTCTTAACGAATCACTTACAGTATTCTAAACCTGTAGGTACTTAATTCTTCCACATTGTCACTTAATGATGTTCCTTATCAGGCAGATGTGTTGTCATAAACTCAGTGTGCCAGTCACAGATGGCAATGATTTCACAACCATTACACCACAAGATTTTCACATTTAGTGGGAAGCATATATTGTATCAATAACTGATAGAATCCTCCAATACACTGGACAAAACAAGCTAAGATGGCTCTTACCACACTCAAACACAAGCAAACATTATTAATGCATTTTAATAATCTATATGTGCATAAATATGTCTTTGTTATCCTACTTGAATATTGAGAGTCTTGCATGATAAGTTTCCCATTGTACATATCTTTTTAACCAGAACCTCATAGTGTATGGTGTCTCCTCATTCATTCACTATGGAAGTGCTTGACAAAGTATTTCTGTTTTTTTTTTAATCAACAACATTCCAATTGTATATATCATTGACACTTGCTTACGTTTTCAGTATGTAGACACTGTATTACATGAACTGTACTACCATCTTACAATGTGTCTTATATCATAAAGAGCTTTCCCATACAATTAACATGCAAGCACATAAACTTATTGAATCCTCACAACAATTACAACATAATGGCAACTTGAAGTAACAAGCTTTTTTATAAGGAACCTACATGTATAAGGTAGAAAACTTAAGGAACGTTTACTACTACAGACCAAATCACTAAGGCATCTTTTAATTTTTAGTATATTAATATTTCCGCAGTATTTAAAATTAGGAAGCCGGTTCCATTGATTTTGAGTACTTTTACATTATATGAAGCTTCTTCATGTGTTAACCTCTTATCCTTTCACACAGCAAAACGATGAATTTGAATGCTTTTCTTGCGTCTGTACTAATAATGTCCACCAAATGCCAAACTTAAAATTGAAGACCTTTTACAACTACAAAGTGATCAAAGGATCTCAAAATAACAAACTTAAACAACTAGGCCCTCAGCTAGGTTCCTTATAAAAAAACGTGTATTCTCATCGCAATTGTAATTGCATAATTCCAAGTTTTGTTGCTCTTGAAAACTACAATCACAATACAATCAATGCAGCACCACGTAATGCTCTGGAGCGAATACGCCGATTTTCACGGGAATTTCCACGTCCTAGCAACAACAATAGCGGCGCGAAATTTAAAATTTCTCTTGCGTCATAGAGGACTTAGCGTGCGTAAAAAATTTTTTAAACTCACCACAACAAAAACAACAATTTACGTAAGTACATGTATTTTTAATGTTGCTTTTACTTTCACATGAAAATACAGGCTATTTATAACTAAACAGCTTTAAAAAAGCTCAAAGTCCTATATTTTATGCCACAATTGCCATTGCAGTGGATATTATCACAATAACAATTTTATCCTTAACAGGTTCACTTCAAATACATAATTTTTGAAACTACTGCTACCGTAAGTTCATGTATTCAGTTCTGCGTTTTCTGCCTGCCTTTAGTCTCTCCTCTTCATTGTAAGAAAGATAATTATTATTCATTATCTGCAGAAAATGAAAGTGTGTCATATTAATACATTAAAAGTATATATTATTGTAACATCAACAGAACTGTACAGGCAAATTCAAACAACCGATACCCTATTAACTCACCTTTCATTGAATGACAATGACTATTTATATATAGTTTTAACATGGATACTGAAAATGAAGTTGTCATGACTGACAATGCTGAAGCGGTTCAGACCGAGGACGCTGAAGCCATTGAAACCGAGGACGCCGAAACGATGGAGCCTCAAGTTGCCAACACTGTTGGAAAGGAGCCAACAGTGGTTTATTGTGGCGAAGAAACCAAGGTAACATTGAAAAATACTTTCATCCATATATTGATAAATCTAAATAAATATTATGCATAGATTATGAAATTGCTTTACAAGGGAAACAATTGTATCCTATGCAAGTCACTGTTTTTAATATATTGTTGTCATATTAATCCTAGCTAATCGACTTTAGTGATATTGCATCACTAAAAAGGCAATGCGCCTTCAAATTCAATGCCATCAAAAGAGGCACAAAATTTCACTTTGTAAGCACTGAAGGCAGGCATCTAACGAAGGAAGAAATAGCGTAAGTTGCAATGCAAAATTCCCATCTCACCTGTGAAACATACCAATAAATAATATAATATATAATAATTAATGGAAGCTTCATCCCATATGAAGAAAGTAGTGATATATTGATATATTAATAAATTAATATATATTTGACAAAGGATGAAATAGCGTAAGTTGCAATGCAAAATTCCCATCTTATCTGTGTGTATAACATATTGCTTACTTTTAACTCCTTCTGTACCAATGTGTTCTTCTCTACAGGACATCTGATCAAATAAATATAAAAATTATTACAAAAAAATATTCAAAAGACAAAGAAAAACAAAAAAAGAAAAAGAAAAGAAATAGAAGCGCACACCAGGTGCATGTGGGCAGATGTGCCAACACAAGAATATTGTCGTTGGTGAGGGGCACAAACATTCACAAAAAGTAATTGTAACTGTAATTGTGTTCATGTTTGTCTTTTGTTCGTTTTCTTTCCCTGTTATTTGTTTGTTTTGTTAAATTGTTGAATTTTGTACAACAATAAATTAGAATAATAATTAATAATAATAACATTGCAAAAATAATAACAAGACTATTACCTTTGAAAAACGATCCATTCCGCCAACAAATATTTATCACCAACACTCTTCTTGGACATGGTGTGACACAAACCCTAAAAATTTACAAGAAATGTATTTCAAAAACCCGTCTTTATAAATGAACTAGATGTGGCCTTTGGGATGCATAATGATCTCATATAATTCAATATACTTACCTGAAGAACAGTCAAAAATTGCCTGCATTGACATCGCACCACACAAATTCCATACGTAGCACAGAGAGTACCTAAAATTCACGAATAATACATGTAATAAAACGTAAGTAGCACAGAATCGTATCTCATTTTCCAATGCGAACAATGTATCATCCGTTTTTCTCAAATGTGGCCTATTCTCAAGGGATTCGTGGTCAAATACTATATTTGCTAAAGTCTTATACGCTAGAAAAATGAATCAAAACCTTCACAGAAACGCTATAGATTGTTTTAAAGATGTAACCTGAAAGATCGCAATGATATAATACGATCTGGAAAACCTACTTACCATCTCCAGTGACCCACTCACAGAACAGAAAAGATGAAAGGAAGGACGCATTGCCTTGCCATGCCACATGTTCTTTGTTCAGTTGAGTTGAGTTTTCTTGGGTTGGGTTAATTGTTAGCCAATCCAGCTCAATCAAATAATTACGTCGAAACGAGACGGCATAACAATAGAATTTGTTGTGTGATTTTTATTTATGCCATGTTTCGTCAACGTAGCAATTTCTCATGCTGGTTGTGGTTGTGCTGTCCGAATATTCGTTTCCCAAATCTTGGATTGCAATGGAACTTGATGCTGAAATAAGAAAGTAAAGCTGAGAGAAACATTCATTTTGCCGTAGCTCAGGAGTAAGTAGACTTTATTTTTAGTTTCACCCCATTCAAGTTCCCATATAGTTGCTTAGGCCAATTGTATTTCACTCATTGTTAACATATAGTTTCCTCAGGCCAAAATTGACAACTCCGCTTATGTTTCATGGCTCTTTATATTTAATTATTTCGGAAAGAGTATTTAATGCTGTACCCACATGTTTCAGTGGCTTTAATTTTGTTATAATTTTTTCCTTGACGATTCTTTTCACTTTGTGGCTGCCTTCTTTGCCTTACCAGCCAAGCCCAATACTCCTATGAAACTCCTTTTACCATGCAATTCCCATCCCATTGATGATGATTATGAAGTACTTTCGCATTCGTTATCCACGGTGTCCCGTGCTTATCCTTATGTTCTATATGATTGAAACTAATGTAAAACCAATCCCAGCCGTAGAAATCGTTGTACTTCATTTAATTTAATAAAGCTTTTTCATGGCAATTGCATTAAATGATCTGTTTTGTCTGTAATGTCAGACTGTAATGTCATGTCATACTGATCAATATTCGATAAACACTTTCGATAAATGTTTGCCAAGCTATTAGCTTCATGTTGATATTTTCGTGGGGTGTGTAGGACAAAAATTGGCCAGGTTAATTTAATTTGAAAGTTGGTGAATTGTGTTTTAAATGCTATTTTTTTCACGGGTTTGATTTCAGGGCTATTTTTGATCAACAAAATCATGTTTTGGACTTCAAAAATGTACAACTAAATTTGCGAAAAGCATTTCAAATGCACCCAATTACTTTCGATACTTATTCGCCAAGGTATCAGCTTCATGTTGGTGTAATTTGAGTTAAAATGGACAAAGTTTGACCAAGTTAGGGGAATTTTTGTGTTTTTAAAGTTGGCAGATGAATAAATTGTTTCACGGCTTTGTTATTGCGCTCCACTAAATACTCTCTTAAAATTCAAAACAACACTGTTAAGAAATGTGAATATATTTATCGGATTTGCTGTTTCATCAGCTACAGTTTGATATATTTTTTATTACAGATTGAGTTTAAATTTTCCAGGATTGATTAAATTTTTGAAGGCAACTTTTTTTTTCAAACTTCACACTGAAGCTATCAACCTTCGGTTTTCAGGGGGGCGGCAGGGTGGGCGCTGGGCGGTCGATTGCCAGGGGGAAGATCCGACCTCCCACCTTTACTTTCTTTAGAAATGTTGCGTCGTAGTGTGTATTGTAGGATATGTATTGTAGGGTATGTATTGTGGGATATGTATTGTTGGGTATGTGTTGTAGGGTATGTATTGTAGGGTATGTATTGTAGGGTATGTATTGTTGGGTATGTATTGTAGGGTATGTATTGTAGGGTATGCATTGTAAGGTATTTATTGTAGGGTATTTATTGTATGATATTTATTTTAGGGTATCTATTGTAGGGTATTTATTGTAAGGTATTTATTGTAGGGTATGTGTTGTAGGGTATGTATTGTAGGGTATTTATTGTAGGGTATTTATTGTAGGGTATTTATTGTAGGGTATGTATTGTAGGGTAGTTATTGTAGGGTTTGTATTGTAGGGTATGTATTGTAGGGTTTGTATTGTAGGTTAT
This sequence comes from Sanderia malayensis, assembly GCA_013076295.1. Lineage (NCBI taxonomy): Eukaryota > Metazoa > Cnidaria > Scyphozoa > Semaeostomeae > Pelagiidae > Sanderia > Sanderia malayensis. Next base: position 38,407 of record RQOL01000359.1, read on the forward strand.
GTATTGTAGGGTATGTATTGTAGGATATGTATTGTAGGGTTTGTATTCTAGGGTATGCATTGTAGGGTATGTTGTACGGTTGTATGTTGTTGTATGTTGTATGTTGTTGCCGCTTCAGTGTGATGTTTGAAAAAAAAAGTTGTTTTCAAAAAATTAATCAATCCTGGAAAATTTAAACTCAATCTCTAATAAAAATTATATCAAACTGTAGCTAAGAAAACAGCAAATCCGATAAAAATATTCACATTTCTTAACAGTGTTGTTTTGAATTTTAAGCGAGTATTTAGTGCAGCCCAAGACAAAAGCCGTGAAAAAATTTATTCATCAGCCAACTTTAAAAACACAAACTTTCCCCTAACTTGGTCAAAATTTGTCCATTTTAACTCAAATTACACCAACATGAAGCTGATACCTTGGCGAATACGTATCGAAAGTAATTGGGTGCATTTGAAATGCTTTTCGCAAAATTAGTTGGGTATTTTTGAAGCTCAAGACATGATTTTCTTGATCAAAAATAGCCCTGAAATCAAACCCGTGAAAAAAAAGCAATTTAAACACAATTCACCAACTTTCAAATTCAATTGACGTGGCCAATGTTTGTCCTACACACCCCACAAAAATATCAACATGAAGCTAATAGCTTGGCGAACATTTATCGAAAGTATTTGGGTGAAAAAAACAAAGTTTTGGCAGGTTAAAAATTAATTTTCGCAAGTGAAAAACACACGCGTGCTGCTTGAAAATTTCGTGCTTTTCAGCACAATCTAAACTCGGCTAGAACTGTCCAAAAACAGAGGAAAATCAAGAAAACAAAAAAAACAAAGCCACATAACTTTAGTTCTTGTGTAAATAAACAGTTATCGAAAGTTTAAATGGAGAAAATCGGCCCAGAACGACCCAAGAAAATCAAAATTGTCTTCGTGTTTTGGTTAGGCCCTCGGCTCAACACAAAAAACGTGAGGTTAAACAAAACAAAACTCGTGCTATTTTCAGCTAACAACAATTGAATAAAGGAAATACCTTGAAATAATTGTTCACCAATTGTCTCCACAGGTCCTGAGAACAATTGACACGTCTTTACAATTCATTTCCGGCATGTATTCACGTTTAAACCCGAGCAACTTGCCGCCCCTTCAACTAAAAAACACGTGCTTTTCCCTGCTCGTTTTGCATCTCATTAACTCCGTCCGGAGCTTTCTAGAGGGTCGGAACACAAAATGGGTCATAACTCTCGAACCGCTGGGGTTAGAAATTAGCGGAAATCTTTACTGTGATCAGCACAAGGCAGCGATCATTTTTATACCGATTTGCACCCTTATTGACCACCCAAAAAAAAGCCTTTGTGTTCACAACCAAATTCCTTTGATCCCATTGTTCGGTCGAACGTCGATTGTTCACCAAACAATAGCCCATTGTTGAGCGCCGGCGGGTCACGTGTCGACGTAGATTATATAATAGAGATAGCCGGGGGCCCGGTCGCTACGCTTCCTCCCCGGAGCTCTCCAAGCAACAAAAGTTTAATGTGCCCATGTATGTATGTATGTATGTATGTATGTATGAATGTATGTATGTATGTATGTATGTATGTATGTATGTATGTATGTAGGTATGTATGTATGTATGTATGTATGTATGTATGGATGTATGTATGGGCATGAGCGGGAGCGAATGCAGCGCGCGAAGCGCGCCAACCACATTAAACTTTTGTTGCTTGGGGGGCTCCGGGGAGGGAGCGTAGCGACCGGGCCCCTGGCTAGTCTATATATACTATCTACGATCACACGTGACCCCAACCCGCCAAACATTGCTCCATTGTCTCTCGAACAATCGACGTTCGAACAAACAATGGGATCAAAGGAATTTCGTTGTATCCATAAAGGCTTTTTTTGGGCTGCAAATAAGGGTGCAAATCGGTATAGAAATGATCGCTGCATTGTGCTGATGACAGTGTACTATTTGGCTAATTTCTAACCCTAGCGGTTCGGGAGTTATGTCCAATTTTGTGTTCCGACTTTCTAGAAAGTTCCGAGGACGGAGTTAATGAGATGCAAAACGAGCAGGGAGAAGCAGGTGTTTTCGTAGTGAAACGGGCGGCAAGTTGCTCGGGTTTAACCGTGAATACGTGCCGGAAATCAATTGTAAAGACGTGTCAATTGTTCTCAGGACCTGTGGAGACAATGTGTGGACAATCATTTCAAGGTATTTCCTTTATTTAATTGTTTTTTGCTGAAAATAGCACGAGTTTTGTTTCGTTTAACCTCACGTTTTTCTTTCGGCTCGAGGGCCTAACCAAAACACGAAGACAATTTTGATTTTCTTGGGTTGTTCTTGGCCGATTTTCTCCGTTTAAACTTTCGATAACTATTTATTTACACGATAACTAAAGTTTTCTGGGGTTGTTTTTATTGTTTTGTCGATTTTCCTCTGTTTTTGGACACTTTTAGCCGAGTTTGGGTTTTTCACGAAAATTTCACTCAACACGCGTGTGTTTTGCATTCGCCAAAATTTAATTTTAACCTGCCAAAACTTTGTTTTTTCACCCAAATACTTTCGATAAATGTTCGCCAAGCTATTAGCTTCATCTTGGTGTAATTTGACTTCAAATGGACAAATTTTTACCAAGTTAGGAGAATTTTTGTGTTTTTAAAGTTGGCTGATGAATTCATTTTTTCACTTTCAGAAGAAACGGCTTTCAGGGGGGCGGCAGCGTGGTCACATGCCAGGGGGTTGTATTGTAGGGTATGTATTCTAGGGTATATATTGTAGGGTATGTATTGTAGGGTATGTATTGTAGGGTATGTATTGTAGGGTATGTATGTAGGGTATGTATTGTAGGGTATGTATGTAGGGTATGTATTGTATGTATGTAGGGTATGTATGTAGGGATGTATGTGGTGTATGTAGGGTATTATATGTATGTATGTATGTATGTAGTATGTATAGGGTATGTATGTAGGGTATGTATGTAGGGTATGTATGTATAAATGTGTATGTATGTATGTATAAATATGTATAGTATTTATATATAGTATATAGGGTATGTATTGATGTATATATTTATGTATAATATCTATAGTAAGTATGTATGTATTGTAATGTTATGTAATGCTTCTATTTCTAACTTTTGTAATTTTTCAAAAAAGATCACTGCAAAACAGACACTGTCCTTCTTTATGAACAAATGATCTTCAATTAACAAAAATGAACTCACCTCACTATAATAATGTTCACAAGGAATGACCGCAAACATTCACTTTATGTCTGGGCACCTGAAAAACAAGAAGAAATCATGTAATATACTTTATAGCATGTTGGCTCATCTCAGTTCTTTTCATGTGGCCTGAAGTCTATAAATGTAAGTAATTTATTGTAACTGCAAATCATTAATTACCTCCACCTCATGTATTCACCCAGTCAAACAACGTACTTACCTTCTTACCTTTGGTCATCCTTCCATGGCCTACTCTTATTATTGGTATTTTTACCAACAGCAATATTTCTGAACATATAACAGCTCACGAAAAATCAATGTACTTCATTCTCCATGTGTCCGTGGTGGAATACCTATGTTTTTGCTGTTGTTGTGTTCAACAACCTCTGTCCAATACATCATCACCATCAAAATCCCCACAACGCCATGGTGAGAAATGATCTATTTCTAGATATCATGCATAATAAAGTCCACCAAATTATTTCTTATACTTAGAGATTACAAAACGACACTTCTCCCCATCATCAACAAACAACAACGTCGTTTTCTCTTCGGTGCCAAGTACATGCTGTTCCTGTTGTTGTTTTCAACTGCCTCACTGTCGAATGGATCATCATTAGAATAATAATAACAACAACGAGGCACGCCGCCGAATAGAGGCCACAAACTTTCAAATTGGCGCGAATTTAAAATAGCAATTGCGTCTTTACTTTCTTGCTATACCAAATGTAAAATTTGTTGTTAGAAATTGGCAGATAATTATAATTATATTACAATTTTTTGTATATATCGACAAAAGCATTGTTAGAAAGATTGTTTTATTTTATTGGTAAGTTGAATGTTGAAATTTACCTTTCCTAAACAATCCTTATTTACACCGACAGCGTCTTCTTTAAAGCAACCGTTGTCTTTCATTGCATCGCAATGCACTGTCTTTTTAGCGTTTCTGTCATGTGGTTTTTTAGCGTTTCTGTCATCTGGCTTCTCCGTTAATGTCCAGCCACTTTTGTTATTATTAACAAAGTAAAGTAAAGTGAAGTTTTTTATAAAGTATGTATTTCACTCCTTCACTTCAGCATGACATTTTATTCTCATTTCTTCACTCAACTCAATCAACATAATAATATACAAGTTAAACATGTTAAACATTCCTTAGTATTAATGGCAACTTTCTCTTTACAAGATAATCAATTCATCCAAATCATCTTTCTTCTTTTGTAAAAACAGGATTTCCAAAAAAGTTGAATCCTCAAAATATTTGGTGAGTGTCACAACAATTGCTCTTATACGAAGCCTATTTTAATTAATGTTTAAATGCCTCACTCTGTAATGTACATTCATATACCAAATTTGAAGCTTAACTACTATATTTAAAGTAGTATTAACAATTGCAACAAATTCTTATCAATAGAAAGCAAATTTACTGCACAATGCAAATAAAATCTAGCCTTTACAAACACATCAAATGTAGGTTTATAGATTTTTCTTTGCAAGAATGAAATGGATGATTAACTTTTCAAATCCATTCATTATCACAACTGTTTTCCTTTTAGTTGTTAAAGAACACAATAGAAAGAGTGATGTAGGTCATAAGATAAAGTGCTCAAATATTTTTTATTGGAAACTTTCAATAACCAATAATTTAATTCAACAATCAAGAGTAATTCCAAACATTTCTTACAATTATGTTTTAAATTATTTATTTTATCTTGCAGCTCACCACAAAACAACAAACCCATCACAAAACTTGCTCACAAAAATCACTCTTATTTCAAATTTTCACTTAAATTGGGTTGCATATAAAACACATTTTTTTCTTTTTTTATATTATCTCTTGCAAAATGCCAAGAAAAGCCAAAAAGGGCATTACCGGCACCAGTCGTCGTAAGCAAATGCGGGATGCAGCTCGCCGCCGTCGTGAGAATAACCAACAGCCTCATCCTGCTGATTTGCCACCTGATAATATGGTACAGGAAGCAGTGAATGATCTTCACCAGTTGCAGCAAGACCATGTGCCATGGCAACTTCCTGCGATGCTTCCCCACTACGGACTTATAGCAGTTCAACAACCAATAAACAATGGCTTACAATATCCTGCAGCACTGGCCCCTCAACTTCAGGTACACAACTCAATAATTTCTGCTAATCTTTTCAAATCACATCAACCATATATTATACAGCTTTTTGTAATTAAAAACTATCAAAATTAAATCAGTTATTATATCAACCAAATTATCAATATTTGTCCATCCGCAGGTACCGCCGATGGTTATGCAGTTGCAACCACCCCTTCTGAATCGTAATCATGAAGGTCCAGCAGCAATACAAACGGCAGATGTGGAGATGCTTAATGTAAATCAAGCTCAAAATGACAATGAGGTAAAACTAACTACAGTCAGGCAACTCCATTCTCCATAACCCAAATCCCTCATGCAATTTCCCTACTTGAGACATGTCCAATTATAATTTCCCATTTTTATTTTCATCAATTTACATAGTCACACAGTAATGGCATCAACATTTCTAATAACTAATAACTAAAATAACTAATTCCATTTAATTTTCATTATTAACAGATACGGCCAATGCAGATGCAACCCGAAACACATATTGAAAATGAAAATAATGAAATTGAAAGGCCAGCACAACCTGATGAAATCAACGTGGAACAACACATTCCAATTCCACATGATAATCAGGTAAAAGAGACTACCATCAAAATTGGCTTTAAATACACCAGTCATTCTCCATATGACCATGTCAGGAAATTATTTTACTCTCTAAATAGACATATCTTCACAAGTTTCAGTTTTATGCATTTCAAAACACATTATTGAATTATATTAACTTAGATTGCATTGCATTTCAGGATCCACAAATATTGCCGGCTGCTATGGAATTGCAACGGAATGACGGCCAATCCCAAGTGGAAGGAGATTTCAGAAAACATTCTACCACACCAGAAGTCGAATGACCGGCCTGACATCGTCACACGAGTATTTCAACAGAAACTACAAGAACTACTGGAAGATGTCCTTCACAAGCACATTCTCGGACACACTATTGCACATGTGTATGTCATCGAGTTTCAGAAGAGAGGACTACCACACGCTCACATGATTCTGTTCCTCTCTGAGGCTGATAGACCACGAACACCTGAACAGGTAACATCTATAGCAATAATCTATTATAGAGTAAAAGATAGAGTAATTATACATTTATTATTGAGTATGAAATATTATCATCAGTTGTATTGCTTAGTAAAAACACAGTGCATTTTGATGTGTAGAACTTACATGTGATATTTTTCCTCCAAACCTACAGGTAGATCGACTCATATCAGCTGAAATTCCGGACCCACAGGATGCAAGATATCACAAGTTAGTACTGAAGCACATGACACATGGACCATGTGGTGATATAAACCCCGGATGCGTTTGCATGGAGAATAACAAATGCAAGAAACCATTTCCGAATGATCGCACTGCCGAAACACAGGTCAATGCGAATGGTTATCCACTCTACAGACGACGCTGTCGTCACCCAGTTAATCTGGAAGATCGACTTCTAGATGATACATGGGTTGTGCCACATAATCGCCATCTTCTACTCAAGTATCAGTGTCACATTAATCTGGAAATATGTAGCACTGTGAAGTCCGTGAAATATATTTTCAAATATATTCATAAAGGACAAGATATGGCACACGTGGAAATTCTTCAAGGACAGCAGCAACAAGTACCTCAAGATATTGAGCACGATGAAGTACGCCAATACATCAACGCCCGGTATATTGGACCTCATGAAGCTGTTCATAGAATATTCCAATTTGCCATGCACGAGAAAAGTCACACTATCAAACGTCTGCATGTTCATCTACCTGATCAGCAGACCGTATACTTTCAGGATAATGGCCGTGTCGAACAATTACAAAACATCAATGAAAAAACCACACTGACGTCTTGGTTTGAATTGAATGCACAAGACCCGGCTGCACGCCAATATCTCTATCACGAGATTCCTGAACACTATGTTTTCAACGAGCGCACCAAAACATGGAAAGCAAGACAGCGGAGAACACTGCCTGTCATAGGCAGAATATATCAAGTTCACCCACGACCATGTGAGCAAAGGTTCGCACTGAGACTATTGCTTTCCATAAACAGGGTGCCACGTCGTTTGAAGATCTTCGCACGAGAAGGAAACCTATGCAATTCCTCAAAGACGCTGCTTTAGCTCTAGGTCTGTTGGAAGATGATGCTGAAATCATACGCTGTTTGGAGGAGGCAGTTATTTTTAACATGCCAATACAACTGAGACAGTTGTTTGCAATTACTCCTTTTTCAAACACCTTCAGATATCGCAGCACTCTTCAACATGTTCAAAGAAGCATTGAGTGAAGACTTTGTACGACGTGATCAAGTCAATCATCCAGATATGGCCATAGCTTTTGAAGACCGACACATGTATCAATGTCTACATGACATTGACGAAAATTTGAAAGTACATGGTCAATCGATCACTAATTATGCCGACCTTCCTCAACTTCCAGCCGACTATGTCATTCCTCAACAAGGTACTATATGTGTTATTTTGAACTATGTACTGTTTTAGTAAGAATATGATAATGTATCCTAAGATCGTGCAGACAAGGGCATTTACGTATTTTTGCACATTGATTCTCCTAGCTTTCTTTCCAATTTATTGCAATATATTTCACTTATTATTACAGAGGAAGATGACATGGATGTTGGCAATGCCAGAGAGGAAGGAGAACGAATGCTGGCCGCATTGAACCCTGAACAGCGAGCCATATACACGGGAATCACTGATGCTATCAACGCGCAATCCGAACAGAACTGTCACTTTGTTGACGGGCCGGCTGGAACCGGGAAAACTTTCCTTTACAACACGTTGGTTCACAATCTGCAAGCCAATGGACATAAAGTTCAAGTGCATGGCGTGGTCAGGAATTGCTGCAACACTGCTCATAAATGGTAGAACTTCACATTCTACCTTTCAAATTCCTATACCACTTCAAGCTGAATCAACGTGTAATGTCAAGAGACAGAGCAGGAGAGCACAGGTATTGCGCGAAACTACCCTATTCATATGGGATGAAGCTTCCATGATTCCCGCACTTGCATTACAAGCAGTCGACCGACTGCTTCGAGACATTACACATGTCGACAGACCATTTGGTGGCAAGTTCATGCTACTTGGTGGTGACTTCAGACAGGTTCTACCTGTCGTCACGAAAGCAGGAAGGGAAAGAATTGTAGCAGAGACTCTAAAATCACACCAGATCATTGATCTATGGACAAAGTTTCAGCAGCATCGTTTACACACCAACATGAGAGCCGTTCAAGATGATTCATACCGTGAATTCTCAGAATGGCTTCTCAGACTTGGCAACAAGCAAGAAGCACACGATGCACTGGACAACGTAATTCTGCCACAACAGATATGCACTTCGTCTAAAGAAGACATGCTGAACTTTATTTTTCCCAGGCCGAACACACCAGATTCACACCTAATGATGGATCCTGTAACAATGTCTGAACGCTGTTGTCTGACTCCAAAGAATGACTTATCGCATCAAGTAAACGACTTAATTCTGGACAGACTTCAAACAGCCGAAAGAACTTACTACAGCACAGACAGTGTTGTCACAGACGATCCAGATGAGGAAGAGGCCTACCCCATTGAATTTCTCAACCAACTCACTCCGAATGGAATGCCGTTGCACAGACTTAAACTCAAGGTAGGAAGAGTACAATATTTCATCCTATTAACATTAAATTATTATGTGCAAAGGTAGTGCACCATAAAAAAGCCGTCATTAATCACAATAATATTCATTGCATTAGGTTGGTGCAACGATCATTCTTCTGCGGAATCTCAATCCAAAGAAAGGTCTTTGCAACGGAACAAGACTCATAGTTCGGCATCTCCGACGTCACGTGATTACGGCAGAGATCATTACGAAGGAGCACAGAGGACAACGGGTCATGATTCCCAAGATCACAGTCTCCACTCAGGACACGGAAATGCCGTTCAAAATGAAACGCCGACAGTTTCCAGTCAGACTTGCATACTGCTTGACAATCAACAAGGCACAGGGGCAATCCCTGAGGTATGTTGGTTTGTACTTACCTGAGCCCGTGTTCACACATGGTCAGTTATATGTGGCCATGTCAAGAGCAACATCATTTAACGGGCTAAAAGTATTCCTCCCAGAGGAAACACACAGGAAAACAAAGAACATTGTTTTCCAAGAAGTCCTGTAAAGGCTTCATCCTAGAGCGACCATCTGCACAGTTGCTCTACAGAGGGCTGCCTACCAAAACGCACATACACACATTCAAGGGTACGGGTATTGTGTGTCAACGCAGATCACGTCGCACATAAGTGTGATGTACAGCCGTTACTGGCACCTTTCTAGAATGCATTCATTCTAGATAACACTGATCTGCGGAGACCAACTGGACATTACACCCTCCACATGTCCAGGGGTGACTGCACCACACACAGCAGTCGGCACAGTCCTGAATCCTGCGTAGCGCCCGATTATTAAGAGTTATGCGTTGCCATTTTCTCCGATATTGCCTATGGGAAAGTGGATTTCCTTACTCTGTGAAAACTGCAAGTTGTCCCTTAAGGATAGTTACTTTTTGCAAAACATCGCACTATCAATAACATCCCCCCTCTCCTTTTAATACATGAACACTTGATCTAAAATCTATAGAGGCCCCTTTGTGTTTACTGTTATATATTTCCAAATTTCAATTGCACTTTTCACCAACAAGGAAAACTCGAACAAAGGTTACTCCTTGACGCTGGTGTTCGAGCTTTTAACTAATGTAACCGGCAATCTTATTCTTTTTTTACTATGTACAAACGTATTCCTCAAAACAAACGTACGCGGTTATTGAAAGAATACATTCACGCCGTGGCAGAGATGTATGCTTGCTGAGAGTGAAGTGCTATTGAAGAATCCAAATTGAGGTACTGTCATTTTGCTAAAGACGTCGCTTAACCAATCAATTTTGCAACCTGAACTACGGATTGTATGTATCAATTTTTATGGATATTGACCATTCACCAATTTTAATAGTAGACTATATCATGACTCAACCCTTCGCATTCGTACTTCGCATACAATACAAATATCTATCCACGTCCTTTCAAAACATGTTTTTTGTACTGTATTGTATATCTTTTAGATCTTCCGCATTAATAATAAGGTTTTTAAATTAGCGATTTACGTTTTCGATAGAAGATTGCAAGGACTGTAATTTTATCTATCGTTACAGTTTCACTATTCATATATTTCTGTATTTGACCCATGTAAATCTCATTCAGTAATATCATAACAAAATTTATCGACTTCGTTTTTAATTAGATGCATTTCTCCTAATATCATTGAAACGAGGCGAGACTTCTGTCTCCCATTTCAAACGCCTTTGTGCTGTCTATGTATGATTTTCATCTATGTTATGTCTCATCATCGCACTATTGTTGCCTGTCGGGTCAAAGTTTCTGTCTGCCAACAAATGGCATCGAGTCGGATTTTGTTGCTCAACTCAATGAAATTATACCTCATAAAGCCTTCCTGGATCAAAGGAAACAACTACCTTGCTCTTCACCAAAGGTAAGTCAGGTTCATTTTCATTTTGGACAATCAAACAATGGATATTTAGATATAAGCGAATTTCATACTGAAATGAGAGAAAATAAAGCTCATGTATACCCCTATTGACTTAAAAGAGACAACTACGCTGCTATGAATTTGATATGTTGAATGGAAATCAGGCCATTTTTCTACTTTACTCACGGTTTACATATACTTTGTTAGGCCAAAATTCTGGAAATTTTCCAATGTTTTTTCACTACTTTGTTTTGAGAAAGAAGAAGTGTGCATTGCTCTACCAATATCTTCCTGGGGTTTTTATTTCCGTGAATATAGTTCCTAACCAATTTATTGACTTTGTGGCTGCCTTCTTTGTTTTACAAGCAAAAGCCCACTGATATCCCCATGAACCTGCTCTCAACTTTGTGTTTATCCAAGATGTTTAATTGTTGTGATGTACATGAAGGAAACCAGTGAAAGTAAAGTTGGAAACTTTACTTACTGACAACCTTCCTCATTGCACATGCATTGCATATCTCTTTTGTCTACCACACTCATTAATGCTTTTTCCCTATTTTTTGTACACATTCATTTAGTCAAAGGCAATGGAAAATTCAATGAATGGTTCAAAGTGTTCTCTTCAAATTATTTCCCAAGTCAGGTATAATATTCAAGGTATGATGCTCTCTGTTCCATATGAATCAATTAATGCACCGTGCTTGAAAAGCAGACTGAATAAATAAAGGCTGAATAATATTTCTACATTGACTACCATTAAATGTTTTCTTAACGAATCACTTACAGTATTCTAAACCTGTAGGTACTTAATTCTTCCACATTGTCACTTAATCATGTTCCTCATCAGGCAGATGTGTTGTCATAAACTCAGTGTGCCAGTCATAGACGGCAATGATTTCACAACCATTACACCACAAGATTTTCACATTTAGTGGGAAGCATACATTGTATCAATACTGATAGATCCTCCATTACACTGGACAAAACAAGCTAAGATGGCTCTTACAACAAAAGCAAACATTATTAATGCATGTTAATAATCTATATCTGCATAAATATGGCTTTGTTATCTTACTTGAATATTGAGAGTCTTGCATGATAAGTTTCCCATTGTAGATATTGTTTTAACCAGAACCTCATAGTGTATGGTGTCTCCTCTTTCATTCACTGTGGAAGTCCTTGACAAAGTATTTCCGTTTTTTTTTAATCAACATTCCAATTGTATATATCATTGACACTTGCTTACGTTTCCAGTATGTAGACACTGTATTACATGAACTGTACTACCATCTTACAATGTGTCTTATATCATAAAGAGCTTTCCCATACAATTAACATGCAACCACAGAAACTTATTGAATCCTCAGAACAATTACAAGATAATGGCAACTTGAAGTAACAAACTTTTTTATAAGGAACCTACATGTATAAGGTAGAAAACTTAAGGAACGTTTACTACTACAGACCAAATCACTAAGGCATCTTTTAATTTTTAGTATATTAATATTTCCGCACTATTCAAAATTAGGAAGCCGGTTCCATTGATTTTCAGTACTTTTACATTATTTGAAGCTTCTTCATGTGTTAACCTCTTATCTTTTCACATAGCAAAACAATGAATTTGAATGCTTTTCTTGCGTCTCTACTAATTATGTCCACCAAATGCCAGCTTCAAATTAAACAAATTTTAGAACTACAAAGTGGTCAAAGAGATCTCAAAATAACGAACTTAAACAATTAGGCCCTCAGCAGCTAGGTCCCTTATAAAAAGAAGCGTGTATTCTCATAGCAATTGTAATTTGTAATTCTAATAGTTATCGCATAATTCAAAGTTTTGTTGCTCTTGAAAACTACAATCACAATACCATCAATGCAACACCACGTAATGTCCTGGAGCTAATACTATTATCATCAGATTTCAGTTCTGCGTTTTCTGCCTGCCTTTAGTCTCTCCTCTTCATTGTAACAAAGATAATTATTATTCATTATCTGCAGAAAATGAAAGTGTGTCATATTAATACATTAAAAGTATATATTATTGTAACATCAACAGAACTGTAGTGGCAAATTCAAACAACCGATACCCTTTTAACTCACCTTTCATTGAATGACAATATATTTATATATAGTGTAAACATGGATAGTGAAAATGAACTTGCCATCAATGATGAGCCTGCAGCTGTTGAGCCTGCAGCAGTTGGGCCTGCAGCAGTTCAGCCTGCAGCACCTGAAGTAGCAAAGGAACCCACAGTGGTTTACTGTGGTGAGGAAACTAAGGTAACATTGACAAATACTTTCATCCATATATTGATAAATGTAAATAAATGTTATGCATAGATTATGAAACTGCTTTACAAGGAAAAACAATTGTATCCTATGCAAGTCACTGTTTTTAATATATTGTTCTCATATTAATCCTAGCTAATCAATTTTACTGACATTGCGTCACTAAAAAGGCAATGTGCCTTCAAGTTCAGTGCCATTAAAAGAGGCACCAAATTTCATTTTGTCAGCACCCAAGATTGGCATTTAACAAAGGATGAAATAGCGTAAGTTGCAATGCAATATTTCCATCTCATCTGTGTGTATAACACATTGCTTACTTTCAACTCCTTCTGTAACAATGTCTTTTTCTCTACAGGAAATCTGAAGAACTAAAAATAAAAATTATAGCAAAAAAAAGATTCAAAAAATATAAAAAACCAGAAAAAAAAATAAAGAAAATAAAGTTGAAGAGCACACGAGGTGCATGTGGGCAGATGTGCCCACAAAAGAAATTTTGTCCTTGGTCAGGGGCAGAGACAAAAAATAATTGTAAGTGTTAATGTTTGTCTTTTGTTGGTGTTAATGTTTGTCTTTTGTTGGTTTTCTCTCAATGTTATTTGTTTGTTTTATTTCATTGTAAAATTGTCCATTATCCTGATAACAGTGAATAATAATAATATTGTGGAAAATTATAACAACACTATTAACTTTGAAAAACCATGCATTTCGCCAACAAATATTTGCCACCAACAGTACCTTTAAACTCTTCTTTCATATGCTGTGACACAAACCCTAAAAATTTGCAACAAATGTATTTCAAAAACCCGTCTTTATAAATGAACTAGATGGCCTTTCGGAAACGTAATGATCTCCTATAATTCAATACTTACCTGAAGAACAGTCAAAAATTGCCTCCATTAACATGGGGCTACACAAGTTATGCACCACCTAAAATGCACGAATAGTACATACATGTAATAAAATGTAAAAAGAACAGAATCTTATATCATCTTCAAATACAGACAATGTATCATATCTCTAGCATCCGTTTTTCTTACATGTGGCCTATTCTCAAGGGATTTTGTCAAATACTATATTTCCTAAAGTCTTATACGCTGGTAAAATGAATCAAAGCCTTCACAGAAATGCTACACATTTATTTTCAAGATGTATCTTGAAAGATCGCAATGATATAACACGCTTTGCAAAACCTACTTACCATCGCCATTGACCCTCTCAGGAACAACAAAGATGAAAGGAAGGACGCACTAACAGCATGTTCTTTGTTCAGTTGAGGTTGGGTTGATTGTTAGCCAATCCAGCTCAATCAGATAATTACGTCAAAACGAGGCTGCATAACAATAGAATTCGTTGTATGATTTTGATTTATGCTATGTTTTGTCAACGTAGCAATTTTTCATCATCGTGCTTATGCTGTCCTAATATTTCATATTAGAACAGCATAAGCATAACATAATTCCAAAATCTTGGATCGCAACGGAACTTGATGCTGAAATAAGACAAAATAAACCTGATAGAAACATTCATTTTGCCATCGCTGAGGGGTAAGTAGAATTTACTTTTACTTTCACCCCATTCAAGTTGACATTTAAACTACATGTTTCTTAGGCCAATTGTATTTCACTCTATCTATCTATCTATCTATCTATCTATCTACATATTAATCAGTAAAACCAATAAAGTATCACACTCACTAACATATACTTTCTTGAGGCCAAAATTGACAACTCCGCTTATGTTTCATAGCTTTTTATAATTAATGTTTTCACAAAGAGTGTTTAATGCTATAGCCACATGTTGCAGTCGCTTCTTTTCACTTCGTGGCTGCCTTCTTTGCCTTACCAACAGCCAAGCCCAATACTCCTATGAAACTCCTTTCACCATGCAATTCCCATCCCATTGATGATGAGTATGAAGTACTTTTGCTTTGGTTATCCACGGTAACAGGTGCTTATCCTTATGTTCTATATGATTCAAACTAATGTAAAGCCAATCCCAGCTGTAGATATCTTTGTACTTACTTGATTTAATTTAATAAAGCTTTTTCATGGCAAATGCATTACATGATCTGTTTTGTCTGTAATGTCATACTGAACAATATTGATTTCTTTATTTCTTTTTATATTGAGATACATTGAATCAACATGAAAGGAAAATTAAACTCCACAGATTCTCTCTTTATTTAACATTAATATTAAGGAAAGGAAACTATTGTTACTTGAGTCAAACTTACTTTTTGCTATCAGGGCTTTTAATATATTCTAAATAATACGTTACGATACAGTGAAAAAAGTCCCAATTGTTATTCCAGTTAAACAAACTCCCTAATTATGAAAGAGCAATTTTTCGCTATCAACTTATTCAGCTCCCAAGGGCTATCTTATCCAAATCCAATTATTTTTTACCATCGATAGTAATAAACCAACATGTTAAATACAATATAATTTGTCTCTTTCACTTTGTAGATCTACTGATGTACATCATTGTACAAATGCAAGTATTGGAGATTTCATACCTATTGATTGTCAAAGTCCAATGCATCCGTATCATCTTATCATGGAAACAAAACCATACCTCTGTAAGTCAACATTAATTTAAATTCTGGATGCTCATCATAGATGTTCCTTTAATGTTTGCATTAGGTTGAGAAAGTACCACAGCCAAGTGTCAACACATGCACTCAACTAATAGCAGGCTAATTGTTGTTGTCCCTACAACATAACAAACTTTCATCTTGCATCTTATCTATTATACCATCAGTACGAGGCTTAACTGATGAAAACGAGGATTTTCAAATGAAAAACGAGGCTGATCGCTAAAACTATTTCCATGCATGTTAAACACTACAATCGTGACAATAGATAGACAGGGGAGCGGGGAGAGCCAAACCACTACGTGGGGTGGGAAAGGGCATGAGCGTTAGCGAATGCAGCGCACGAAGTGCGCCAACCACATTAAACTTTTTTACTTGAGGGACTCTAGGAAGCGAGCGTAGCGAGCGCCCCCGGCTAGTCTATATTTACTATTCTACGATCACACGTGACCCGCCGACTCTAAACAATGTCCATTGTCTACGGAACAATCGACGTTCGACCGAACAATGGGTTCAAAGGAATTTCGTTGTGATCAAAAAAGGCTTTTTTCCTGGGGGTCAATAAGGG
>RQOL01000359.1:54815-81417 GCA_013076295.1 Sanderia malayensis
ATGTATATATATTTATGTATAGTATCTATAGTAAGTATGTTAATATTAATATGCAGTGCTTCTATTTCTAACTTTTGTAATTCATTAAAAAAAAAACTGCAAAACAGACACTGTCCTTCTTTTTCAACAAATGATCTTCAATTAACAAATCTTAAAATGAACTCACCTAACTATAATAATGTTCACAAGGAATGACAACAAACATTCACTTTATGTCTGGGCTCCTGAAAAACAACAAGAAATAATGTAATCTACTTTATAGCATGTTGGCTCATCTCAGTTCTTTTCATGTGGCCTCAAGTCTATAAATGTAAGTCATTTATTGTAACTGCAAATCATTAATTACTTCCACCTCATGTATTCACCCACTCAAACAACGTATAAAACGTTCTTACCTTTGGTCAACCTTCCATGGCCTAATCTTATTATTGGTATCTTTACCAACAGCAATATTTCTGAAGATATAACAGATCACCAAAAATAAAATCAATGTACTTCATTCTCCATGTGTCCGTGGTGGAACATGTTTTTCCTGTTGTTGTGATCAACAACCTTCACCATCAAAATCCCCACAACGGCATGGTGAGAAATAATCTATTTCTAGATATCTTGCATAATAAAGTCCACCAAATTATTTCTTCTTATACTTAGAGATCGACAAAACAGGATGAATCATCATAATCATAATAATAACAACAACGAGGCACGCCGCCGAATAGAGGCCACAAAACTTTCAAATTGGCGCAAATTTAAAATAGCAATTGCGTGTTTACTTTCTTGCTACAGCAATTGTAAAATTTTTGTTCAACATCTAACGTTGTTAGAAATTGGAAGAAAATAATAATTATCTATATATTGAGAAAAAATCTTACAAAGATTGTTTTACTTTGTTATTGGTAAGTTGAATGTTGAAATTTACCTTTCCTAAACAATCCATATTTACACCAACAGCATCTTCTTTAAAGCCAGGTTGTCTTTCATTGCATCGCAATGCACTGTCTTTTTTACCGTTTCTGTCATCTGGTTTTTAGCGTTTCGGTCATCTGGCTTCTGGGTTAATATCCAGCCAGTTTTGTTGTAAAGTAAAGTAAAGTAAAGTGAAGTTTTTTTATAAAGTAAGTATTTCACTCCTTCACTTCAGCATGACATTTTATTCTTATTTCAATCAACACAATAATATACAAGTTAAACATGTTAAACATTCCTTAGTATTAATGGCAACTTTCTTTTTACAAGATAATAAATTCATCCAAATCATTTTTCTTCTTTTCTAAAAACAGGGTTTCAAGAAATTTGATTCCTCAAAATATTTGGTGAGTGTCATAACAATTGTTGTTATACAAAACCCATTTTAGTTAATGTTTAAATGCCTCACCCTGTAATGTACATTGATCTCCCAAATCTGAAGCTTAACTACTTAGCTGAACAATCACAACAATTTCTTATCAATAAAAAGCAAATTAACTGCATAATGCAAATAAAATCTAGCCTTCACAAACACATCAAATGGATGATTAACTTTTCCAATTTATACATTATCGCAACTGTTTTCCTTTTAGTTCTTGAAGAACACAATAGAAAGAGTGATGTAGGTCATAAGATAAAGGGCTCCAATATTTTTATTTGCGAACTTTAAATAACCAATAATTTAATTCCACGATCAAGAGTAATTTCAAACATTTCTTACAATTATGCTTTAAATTATTTATTTTATCTTGCAGCTCACGAAAAAACAACAAAACCCATCCACTTGCTCACAAAAATCACTCTTATTTCAAATATTATCATTTTCACTTAAATTGGGTTGCATATAAAACACATTTTTTTCTTTTTTTATATCTTCTCTCGCAAAATGCCAAAAAAATCCAGAAAAAGCATCACCAGCTCAAGGCGCTGCGATCAAGTAAGGAAAGCAAATTGCCGAAGTCGTGAAAATAACCAACAGCCTAATCCTGCTGATTTACTACCCGATAATACGGTACAGGGAGCAGTGAATGATCTTCACCAGTTGCAGCAAGAATACCCTCAGCAACCAGCCCCAGAATATCAACCAGTCCCAGTTCATTATCCACAGATGCAAGCACTGTATGTGCCATGGCAACTACCTGCGATGCTTCCCCACTATGGACTAATAGCAGTACCGCAACCAATAAACATTGGCTTACAATATCCTGCACCACTGGCCCCTCAACTTCAGGTACACAACTCAATAATTTCTGCTAAACTTTTCCAATCACGTCAACCATATATTATACAGCTTTTTGTAATTAAAAACTATCAAAATTAAATCAGTTATTATATCAACCAAATTATCAATATTTTTCCATCTGCAGGTACCGCAGATGTTGCAACCACCCCTTCTGAATCGTAATCATGAAGGTCCAGCAGCAATACAAATGGCAGATGTGGAGATGCTTAATGTAAATCAAGCTCAAAATGACAATGAGGTAAAAGAAAATTGTTAACAAAAGCTAATTACAGTTAGGCAACTCCATTTTCCATAACCCAAATCCCTCATGCAATTTCCCTACTTGAGACATGTATAATTATAAGTTCCCATGTATATTTATATCAATTTACATAATCGCACAGTAATGACAATAAAATTTCTATTAACTAATGACTAAAATAACTAATTTAATTTAATTTTCATTATTAACAGATGCGGCCAATGCAGATGCAACCCCAAACACATATTGAAAATGAAAATAATGAAATTGAAAGGCCAGCACAACCTGATGAAATCAACGTGGAACAACACATTCCAATTCCACATGATAATCAGGTAAAAAGGACTACCAACACAATTGGCTTAAAATACACCAGTCAATCTCCATAGTGCCATGTCAGGAAATTATTTTACTCTCTAAATAGACATATCTTCACAAGTTTCAGTTATATGCATTTCAAAACACATTATTGAATTATACTAACTTAGATTGCATTGCATTTCAGGATCCACAAATATTGCCTGCTGCTGTGGAATTGCAACCCAACCTTGAAAATGAGAATGAAGAAAATCAAATAGCGGTACAACCACAAGAAGTTGAAATGCATGACGAAATCCAACCACAACACCAAGATGATGTCCCCCAACCCATCGAACATCAAGAAAGGGAAGTAAATCAACCTATTCTTGAAATTCCTCAATTCTCCCCAATGCCTCATCATCTTGGGAAAATGACCAGAACATGTATTCACTGTGAAGCGAAGTACTTCCGAGAGGAACTCAACTCAAAAAAGCAATACAACAAATGTTGTATGGGAGGATTAATAACTCTTGATCCCATTCAACCACCCCTGGCAAATGTGATGCATTTATACACTGGAACTACTGAGGAATCTAAATATTTTCTCAAAAATTTCCCTAGATACAATTCGCTAATGGCGATGGCATCCTGGACAGCTAACGTTGTAAGACACGCTAATGCAAGACCACCAGTCATCACCATCCATGGAAACGCATACCATATGACAGGTAGATAGAACATCCGCCTCTTACCTCTTATATTATGCTACATTTTCATATAATAGCTTCACGTGATGAAACGGATGTTGACAGAACGCTCAAGTCCTTTCCCGCCCAATCTACAATGGATTAGCTCTCTACTATCCTTGCCTTGATATTAAGAGTTACCAACAGCAATATTTCTGAACATATAACAGATCACAAAAAATAAGAAAATCAAGGCGCTTTTTGATGCTTACATAACAAAACACTTGCTGCATTGAAAATTACAGTCGATATAACGAAGTACAATTTACAATGTTTATTTGAATACAACAGGGGTAACTGAAACCGACAGGTCCCGAAAATATGCAGAATTATACATTATGGTCACCCAACAAGCACTGCAAGAACGCCAGAACACAGCCAGAGAACGAAACTTGGACTTAGACATGGTGGCGCTGCTGCAAAACGAATTGATGGCAGTAAATCGATTTGCTCAACATTTTAAAACAATGGGAGAGGTACTGGAAGAGCAAAGGCAGCAAGCCATTGCCAATGATCAGCCACTTCCCACATTCAAGATGATTATTACCGGTCGCCCAGAACAAGATCGAAGATATGATAATCCTACTGCCAGAGAAATTGCAGCAGTCTACACTACACGCAATGGCGGTGCTCCTAATCCCGAGGATAGAGAGCTTCAAATTCGAACAAGGCGTGGTAATCTTATGAAGATTAATGCCATAGATCCTGTTGCGGATCCTCTAACCTATCCATTGTTGTTCTTTCAGGGTGATCGTGGATACAGCGTGGACCTTCAACGTCTACCTACACGTGAAGGACAAGGCCAGCAAAATGCTAATCGTAACCACCGCACCAAACTTACAATCGCCGAATATTATTCGTACCGAATACAAGTCAGAAATCAACTGTCCACCATCCACAGGGCAACACTTCTCTTTCAACAATATTTGGTGGATGCATACACCAAAATAGAAGGAAACAAGCTCAACTGGATTTTGAACAATCAACGGCAATTACGTGGTGACAGTTATCGAGGCCTGATGGATCACCTGAACAGAAGGGCTGAAATCGAAAATCAAATGGCCAGGGCAAACAATCCCAACGAACCCCTTCATATTGATGTCGGACGTGTTGTCATACTTCCCTCATCTTTTTCAGGCAGTCAACGAAATATGTACCAGAACTTTCAAGATGCAATGACCATCGTAAGAAAGTATGGCAAGCCTGACATCTTCCTAACCATGACGGCCAATCCCAAGTGGAAGGAGATTTCAGAAAACATTCTACCACACCAGAAATCGAATGACCGGCCTGACATCGTCACACGAGTATTTCAACAGAAACTACAAGAACTACTGGAAGATGTCCTTCACAAGCACATTCTCGGACACACTATTGCACATGTATATGTCATCAAATTTCAGAAGAGAGGACTACCACACGCTCACATGATTCTGTTCCTCTCCGAGGCTCATAGACCACGAACACCTGAAGAGGTAACATCTGCAGCAATAATCTATTATAGAGTAAAAGATAGATTTATTATACATTTATTATTGAGTATGAAATATTATCATCAGTTGTATTGCTTAGTAAAAACACAGTGCATTTTGATGTGTAGAACTTACATGTGATATTTTTCCTCGAAACCTACAGATAGATCGACTCATATCAGCTGAAATTCCGGACCCACGGGATGCAAGATATCACAAGTTAGTACTGAAGCACATGACACATGGACCATGCGGTGATATAAACCCCGGATGTGTTTGCATGGAGAATAACAAATGCAAGAAACGATTTCCGAAAGATCGCACTGCCGAAACACAAGTCAATGCGAATGGTTATCCACTCTACAGACGACGCTGTCGTCACCCAGTTAATCTGGAAGATCGACTTCTAGATGATACATGGGTTGTGCCACATAATCGCCATCTTCTACTCAAGTATCAGTGTCACATTAATCTGGAAATATGTAGCACTGTGAAGTCCGTGAAATATATTTTCAAATATATTCATAAAGGACAAGATATGGCACACGTGGAAATTCTTCAAGGACAGCAGCAACAAGTACCTCAAGATATTGAGCACAATGAAGTACGCCAATACATCAACGCCCGGTATATTGGACCTCATGAAGCTGTTCATAGAATATTCCAATTTGCCATGCACGAGAAAAGTCACACTATCAAACGTCTGCATGTTCATCTACCTGATCAGCAGACCGTATACTTTCAGGATAATGGCCGTGTCGAACAATTACAAAACATCAATGAAAAAACCACACTGACGTCTTGGTTTGAATTGAATGCACAAGACCCGGCTGCACGCACGGATTCCTGAACACTATGTTTTCAACGAGCGCACCAAAACATGGAAAGCAAGACAGCGGAGAACACTGCCTGTCATAGGCAGAATATATCAAGTTCACCCACGACCATGTGAGCAAAGGTTCGCACTGAGACTATTGCTTCTCCATAAACGGGGTGCCACGTCGTTTGAAGATCTTCGTACGATAGAAGGAAACCTATGCAATTCCTTCAAATACGCTGCTTTAGCTCTAGGTCTGTTGGAGGATGATGCTGAAATAATACGCTGTTTGGAGGAGGCAGTTATTTTCAACATGCCAGTACAACTGAGACAGTTGTTTGCAACATTACTCCTTTTTCAAACACCTTCAGATATCGCAGCACTCTTCAACATGTTCCAAGAAGCATTGAGTGAAGACTTTGTACGACGTGATCAAGTCAATCATCCGGATATGGCCATCGCTTTTGAAGACCGACACATGTATCAATGTCTACATGACATTGACGAAAATTTGAAAGTACATGGTCAATCGATCACTAATTATGCTGACCTTCCTCAACTTCCAGCCGACTATGTCATTCCTGAACGAGGTACTAATGTGTTATTTTCAAATATGTACTGTATTAGTAACAATATAATAATTTATCCTAAGATCGTGCAAACAAGGGCATTTACGTATTTTTGCACATTGATTCTCCTGGCTTTCTTTCCAATTTCATTGCAATATATTTCACTTATTATTACAGAGGAAGATGACATGGATGTTGGCAATGCCAGAGAGGAAGGAGAACGAATGCTGGCCACATTGAACCCTGAACAGCGAGCAATAAACACGGGAATCACTGATGCTATCAACGCGCAATCCGAACAGAACTGTCACTTTGTTGACGGGCCGGCTGAAACCGGGAAAACTTTCCTTTGCAACACGTTGGTTCACAATCTGCAAGCCAATGGACATAAAGTTCAGTGCATGGCGTGGTCAGGAATTGCTGCAACACTGCTCATAAATGGTAGAACTTCACATCCTACCTTTCAAATTCCTATACCACTTCAAGCTGAATCAACGTGTAATGTCAAGAGACAGAACAGGAGAGCACAGGTATTGCGCGAAACTACCCTATTCATATGGGATGAAGCTTCCATGATTCCCGCATTTGCATTACAAGCAATCGACCGACTGCTTCGAGACATTACACATGTCGACAGACCATTTGGTGGCAAGTTCATGCTACTTGGTGGTGACTTCAGACAGGTTCTACCTGTCGTCACGAAAGCAGGAAGGGAAAGAATTGTAGCAGAGACTCTAAAATCACACCAGATCATTGATCTATGGACAAAGTTTCAGCAGCATCGTTTACACACCAACATGAGAGCCGTTCAAGATGATTCATACCGTGAATTCTCAGAATGGCTTCTCAGACTTGGCAACAAGCAAGAAGCACACGATGCACTGGACAATGTAATTCTGCCACAGCAGATATGCACTTCGTCTAAAGAAGACATGCTGAACTTTATTTTTCCCAGGCCGAAAACACCAGATTCACACCTAATGATGGATCCTGTAACAATGTCTGAACGCTGTTGTCTGACTCCGAAGAACGACTTATCACATCAAGTAAACGACTTAATTCTGGACAGACTTCAAACAGCCGAAAGAACTTACTACAGCACAGACAGTGTTCTCACAGACGATCCAGATGAGGAAGAGGCCTACCCCATTGAATTTCTCAACCAACTCACTCCGAATGGAATGCCGTTGCACAGACTTAAACTCAAGGTAGGAAGAGTACAATCTTTCATCCTATTAACATTAAATTATTATGTGCAAAGGTAGTGCACCATGAAAAAGCCGTCATTAATCACAATAATATTCATTGCATTAGGTTGGTGCAACTATCATTCTTCTGCGAAATCTCAATCCAAAGAAAGGTCATTGCAACGGAACAAGACTCTTAGTTCGGCATCTCCGACGTCACGTGATCACGGCAGAGATCATTACGAAGGAGCACAGAGGACAACGGGTCATGATTCCCAAGTTCACAGTCTCCACTCAGGACACGGAAATGCCGTTCAAAATGAAACGCCGACAGTTTCCAGTCAGACTTGCATACTGCTTGACAATCAACAAGGCACAGGGGCAATCCCTGAGGTATGTTGGTTTGTACTTACCTTAGCCCGTGTTCACACATGGTCAGTTATATGTGACCATGTCAAGAGCAACATCATTTAACGGGCTAAAAGTATTCCTCCCAGAGGAAACACACAGGATAACAAAGAACATTGTTTTCCAAGAAGTCCTGTAAAGGCTTCATCCTAGAGCGACCATTTGCACAGTTGCTCTACAGAGGGCTGCCTACCAAAACGCACATACACACATTCAAGGGTACGGGTATTGTGTGTCAACGCAGATCACGTCGCACATAAGTGTGATGTACAGCCGTTACTGGCACCTTTCTAGAATGCATTCATTCTAGATAACACTGATCTGCGGAGACCAACTGGACATTACACCATCCAGATGTCCAGGGGTGACTGCACCACACACAGCAGTCGCACAGTCCTGAATCCTGCGTAGCGCCCGATTATTAAGAGTTATGCGTTGCCATTTTCTCCGATATTGCCTATGGGAAAGTGGATTTCCTTACTCTGTGAAAACTGCAAGTTGTCCCTCAAGGATAGTTAATTTTTGCAAAATATCGCACTATCAATAACATCCCTCCCCTCTCCTTTTAATACATGAAAACTTGATCTAAAATCTATACAGGCCCCTTTAGTGTTTACTGTTATATACTTCCAAATTTCAATTGCACTTTTCACCAACAAGGAAAACTCGAACAAAGGTTACTCCTTGACGCTGGTGTTCGAGCTTTTAACTTATGTAACCGGCAATCTTATTCTTTTTTTTGCTATGTACAAACGTAATCCTCAAAACAAACGAACGCGGTTATTGAAAGAATACATTCAGGCCGTGGCAGAGATGTATGCTTACTGAGAGTGAAGTGCTATTGAAGAATCCAAATTAAGGTACTGTCATTTTGCTAAAGACGTCGCTTAACCAATCAATTTTGCAACCTGAACTACGGATTGTATGTATCAACTTTTATGGATATTGACCATTCACCAATTTTAATAGTAGACTATATCATGACTCAACCCTTCGCATTCGTACTTCGCATACAATACAAATATCTATCCACGTCCTTTCAAAACATGTTTTTTGTACTGTATTGTATATCCTTCAGATCTTCCCCATTAATAATAAGGTTTTTAAATTAGCGATTTACGTTTTCAATAGAAGATTGCCAGGACTGTAATTTTGTCTATCGTTACAGTTTCAATATTTATATATTTGTGTATTTGACCCATGTAAATCTCCATTCAGTAATATCATAACAAAATTTATCGACTTCGTTTTTAAGTAGATGCATTTCTCCTAATATCATTGAAACGAGGCGAGACTTCTGTCTCCCATTTCATACGCCTTTGTGCTGTCTATGTATGATTTTCATCTATGTTATGTCTCATCATCGCACTATTGTTGCCTGTCGGTTCAAAGTTTCTGTCTGCCACAAATGGCATCGAGTCGGATTTTGTTGCTGAACTCAATGAAATTATACCTCATAAAGCCTTCCTGGCTCAAAGGAAACAGCTACCTTGCTGTTCACCAAAGGTAAGTCAGGTTCATTTTCATTTTGGACAATCAAACAATGGATATTTAGATATAAGCGAATTTGATACTGAAATGAGAGAAAATAA
Organism: Sanderia malayensis; assembly: GCA_013076295.1. Classification (NCBI taxonomy): domain Eukaryota; kingdom Metazoa; phylum Cnidaria; class Scyphozoa; order Semaeostomeae; family Pelagiidae; genus Sanderia; species Sanderia malayensis. The sequence goes on from RQOL01000359.1 coordinate 64,357, forward strand.
AGCTCATGTATACCCCTATTGACTTAAAGGAGACAACTACGCTGCTATGAATGAGAGGTGGACAATGTATATTTTCATTTTCATCCCTTTCAAACTGATATGTTGTGTGGCAATTGCTTTGCTTAGGACATTTCTACTTTACTCACGGTTTACATAGAGTAGTTGGCTAGGCCAGAATTCTGGAAATTCTCCAATGAAATGTGCATTGCTCTACCAACATCTTCCTGGGGCTTTTATTTTCGTGAATATAGTTCCTAACCAATTAATTGACTTTGTGCCTGCCTTCTTTGTTTTACAAGCAAAGCCCATTGATATCCCAACATGAACCTGCTTTCAATTTCTGTTTATCCAAAATGTTTAATTGTTGTAATGTACATGAAGGAAACCAGTGAAAGTCAAGTTCAAGCCCTAGGAAAATTCCACACTTTATTTAGTTACCACCTTCCTCATTGCACTTGCATTGTATATCTCTTTTGTCTACCACACTCATTAATATTCTTTTCCTATTTTTGTACAAATTCATTTAGTCAAAGGCAATGAAAAATTCAATCAATGGTTCAAAATGTTCTCTTCAAATTATTTCCCAAGTCAGGTATAATATTCAAGGTATGATGCTCTCTGTTCCATATGAATCAATTAATGCACCGTGCTTGAAAAACACACTGAATAAATAAAGGCTGAATAATATTTCTACATTGACTACAACTAAATGTTTTCTTAACGAATCACTTACAGTATTCTAAACCTGTAGGTACTTAATTCTTCCTCATTGTCACTTAATGATGTTCCTTATCAGGCAGATGTGTTATCGTAAACTCCGTAAACATTATTAATGCATTTTAATAATCTATATGTGCATAAATATGTCTTTCTTATCTTAATTGAATATTGAGAGTCTTGCATGATAAGTTGTGATAGTTTCCCATTGTAGATATCTTTTTAGCCAGAACCTCATAGTGTATGGTGTCTCCTCATTCATGAGGACACCTGTGAAAGTGCTTGACAAAGTATTTCTGTTTTTTTTTTAATCAACAACATTCTAATTGTATATAACATTGACACTTGCTTATGTTTTCAGTATGTAGACACTGTATTACATGAACTGTACTACCATCTTACAATGTGTCCTATATCATAAAGAGCTTTCCCATACAATTAACATGCAAGCACAGAAACTTATTGAATCCTCAGAACAATTACAACATAATGGCAACTCGAAGTTACAAACTTTTTTATAAGGAACCTACATGTATAAGGTAGAAAACTTAAGGAACGTTTACTACTAGAGGCCAAATCACTAAGCCATCTTTTCATTTTGAGTATATTAATATTTCCGCAAAATTTAAAATTAGGAAGCCGGTTCCATTGATTTTCAGTACTTTTACATTATTTGAAGCTTCTTCATGTGTTAACCTCTTATCCTTTCACACAGCAAAACGATGAATTTGAATGCTTTTCTTGCGTCTCTACTAATTATGTCCACCAAGACCAAATGCCAAAATTAAAATTAAAGACCTTTTACAACTACAAAGTGGTCAAAGGATCTCAAATAACGAACTTAAACAACTAGGCCCTCAGCTAGGTTCCTTATAAAAAAACGTGTATTCTCATCGCAATTGTAATTGCATAATTCCAAGTTTTGTTGCTCTTGAAAACTACAATCACAATACAATCAATGCAGCATCACGTAATGTTCTGGAGCGAATACGCCGATTTCACGGGAATTTCCGCGTCCTAGCAACAACAATAGCGGCGCGAAATTTAAAATTTCTCTTGCGTCATAGAGGACTTAGCGTGCGTAAAAAATTTTTTAAACTCACCACAACAAAAACAACAATTTACGTAAGTACATGTATTTTTAATGTTGCTTTTACTTTCACATGAAAATACAGGCTATTTATAACTAAACAGCTTTAAAAAAGCTCAAAGTCCTATATTTTATGTCACAATTGCCATTGCAGTGGATATTATCACAATAACAATTTTATCCTTAACAGGTTCACTTCAAATACATAATTTTTGCAACTACTGCTACCGTAAGTTCATGTATTCAGTTCTGCGTTTTCTGCCTGCCTTTAGTCTCTCCTCTTCATTGTAAGAAAGATAATTATTATTCCTTATTTGCAGAAAATGAAAGTGTGTCATATTAATACATTAAAAGTATATATTATTGTAACATCAACAGAACTGTACAGGCAAATTCAAACAACCGATACCCTATTAACTCACCTTTCATTGAATGCCAATGACTAATTATATATAGTTTTAACATGGATACTGAAAATGAAGTTGTCATGACTGACAATGCTGATGCGGTTCAGACCGAGGACGCTGAAGCCATTGAGACCGGGGACGCCGAAACGATGGAGCCTCAAGTTGCCAACACTGTTGGAAAGGAGCCAACAGTGGTTTATTGTGGCGAAGAAACCAAGGTAACATTGAAAAATACTTTCATCCATATATTGATAAATCTAAATAAATATTATGCATAGATTATGAAATTGCTTTACAAGGGAAACAATTGTATCCTATGCAAGTCACTGTTTTTAATATATTGTTGTCATATTAATCCTAGCTAATCGACTTTAGTGATATTGCGTCACTAAAAAGGCAATGCGCCTTCAAATTCAATGCCATCAAAAGAGGCACAAAATTTCACTTTGTAAGCACTGAAGGCAGGCATCTAACGAAGGAAGAAATAGCGTAAGTTGCAATGCAAAATTCCCATCTCATCTGTGAAACATACCAATAAATAATATAATATATAATAATTAATGGAAGCTTCATCCCATATGAAGAGAGTAGTGATATATTGATATAATAATAAATTAATATATATTTGACAAAGGATGAAATAGCGTAAGTTGCAATGCAAAATTCCCATCTTATCTGTGTGTATAACATATTGCTTACTTTTAACTCCTTCTGTACCAATGTGTTCTTCTCTACAGGACATCTGATCAAATAAATATAAAAATTATTACAAAAAAAATATTCAAAAGACAAAGAAAACAACAACAACAAAAAAAGAAAAAGAAATAGAAGCACAGACCAGGTGCATGTGGGCAGATGTGCCAACACAAGAAATATTGTCGTTGGTGAGGGGCACAAACATTCACAAAAAGTAATTGTAACTGTAATTATGTTCATGTTTGTCTTTTGCTCGTTTTCTTTCCCTGTTATTTGTTTGTTTTGTGAAATTGTTGAATTTTGTACAACAATAAATTAGAATAATAATTAATAATAATAACATTGCAAAAATAATAACAAGACTATTACCTTTGAAAAACGATGCATTCCGCCAACAAATATTTATCACCAACACTCTTCTTGGACATGCTGTGACAAAAACCCTAAAAATTTACAAGAAATGTATTTCAAAAACCCGTCTTTATAAATGAACTAGATGTGGCCTTTGGGATGCATTATGATCTCATATAATTCAATATACTTACCTGAAGAACAGTCAAAATTGCCTGCATCGACATCGCACCACACAAATTCCATACGTAGCACAGAGAGTACCTAACATTCACGAATAATACATGTAGTAAAACGTAAGTAGCACAGAATCGTATCTCATTTTCCAATGCGAACAATGTATCATCCGTTTTTCTCAAATGTGGCCTATTCTCAAGGGACTCGTGGTCAAATACTATATTTGCTAAAGTCTTATAGGCTAGAAAAATGAATCAAAACCTTCACAGAAACGCTATAGATTATTTTAAAGATGTAACCTGAAAGATCCCAATGATATAATACGATCTGGAAAACCTACTTACCATCTCCAGTGCCCCACTCACAGAACAGAAAAGATGAAAGGAAGGACGCATTGCCTTGCCACATGTTCTTTGTTCAGTTCAGTTGAGTTCTCTTGGGTTCGGTTGATTGTTAGCCAATCCAGCTCAATCAAATAATTACGTCAAAACGAGACGGCATAACAATAGAATTTGTTGTGTGATTTTGATTTATGCTATGTTTCGTCAACGTAGCAATTTCTCATGCTGGTTGTGGTTGTGCTGTCCGAATATTCGTTTCCCAAATCTTGGATTGCAATAGAACTTGATGCTGAAATAAGAGAAAGTAAAGCTGAGAGAAACATTCATTTTGCCGCAGCTCAGGAGTAAGTAGACTTTATTTTTAGTTTCACCCCATTCAAGTTCCCATATAGTTGCTTAGGCCAATTGTATTTCACTCATTGTTAACATATAGTTTCCTCAGGCCAAAATTGACAACTCCGCTTATGTTTCATGGCTCTTTATATTTAATGATTTCGGAAAGAGTGTTTAATGCTGTACCCAGATGTTTCAGTGGCTTTAATTTTGTTATAATTTTTTCGTTGACGATTCTTTTCACTTTGTAGCTGCCTTCTTTGCCTTACCAGCCAAGCCCAATACTCCTATGAAACTCCTTTCACCATGCAATTCCCATCCCATTAATGATGATTATGAAGTACTTTTGCATTATCCACTGTGTCCCGTGCTTATCCTTATGTTCTATATGATTGAAACTAATGTAAAACCAATCCCAGCCGTAGAAATCGTTGTACTTCATTTAATTTAATAAAGCTTTTTCATGGCAATTGCTTAAATGATCTGTTTTGTCTGTAATGTCATACTGTAATGTCATGTCATACTGATCAATATTCATTTCTTTATTTCTTTTCATAATGACATACCTTAAATCAACATCAAAGGAAAATTAAACTCCGCAGATTCTCCAAATCCAGATCCAATTATTTTTTAGCCTTGATAGTAATAAACCAACATATTAAATAGAATATAATTTGTCTCTTTCACTTTGTAGATCTACTGATGTACATCATTGTACCAATGCAAGTATTGGAGGCTACATACGTATTGCTTTATCAAAAATCAATGCATCAGTGTCATCAGTGTAAGTCAAAATTAGTTTAAATTCTGGACACTCATCATCAATGGTCCTTTACTGTTTATACCTATCCTATATTAGGTTGACAAAAGACCACATCCAAGTGTCAATCCATGCACTCAACTAATAGCAGGCTAATTGTTGTCGTCCCTAAAACAAAACAAACTTTTATGTTGCATCTTATCTACTGTACCATCAGTACGAGGCTTAGATCATGAAAACGAGGATTTTAAAATAAAAACGAGGCTGACCGCTAAAACTAATTTCGATGCATGTTAAACACTATAATCTTGACAATAGAAAGACAGGGGAGCGAGGGCGAGCCACACCACTGTACGTGGGGTGGGAAAGGGCATGAGCGTTAGTGAATGCAGCGCACGAAGTGCGCCAACCACATTAAACTTTTTGTACTTGACGGGCTCCGGGAAGCGAGCGTAGCGAGCGCCCCCGGCTATCTATATATACTATTCTACGGTCACACGTGACCAGGAAACGCTCAACAATGGGCCATTGTCTCCGGAACAATCGACGTTCGACCGAACAATGGCAACGTTCGACCAAACAATGGGATCAAAGGAGCGGGGCTTGATATCATAAAGGCTTTTTTCCTGGGGGTCAATAAGGGTGCAAATTGGTATCAAAATGATCGCTGCATTCTGCCGATGAAAGTGAAGCAATCCGCTAATTTCTAACCCCAGCCGTTCGGGAGTTATGGCCAATTTTGTGGTTCGACTTTCTAGAAAGTTCGGCCAACCCAGTTAATGAGATGCAAAACGAGCAGGGAGAAGCAGGTGTTTTTTTAGTTGAACGGGCGGCAAGTTGCTCGGGTTTAAACGTGAATACGTGCCGGAAATGAATTGTAAAGACGTGTCAATTGTTGTCAAGACCTGTGGAAACAATTGGTGAACAATCATTTCAAGGTATTTCCTTTATTCAATTGTTTTTGGCTGAAAATAGCACGAGTTTTGTTTTGTTTAACCTCACGTTTTTCTTTCGACTTGAGGGCCTAACCAAAACACGAAGACAATTTTGATTTTCTCGGGTTGTTTTGGGCCGATTTCCTCCATTTAAACTTTCGATAACTGTTTATTTACACCAGAACTAAAGTTATGTGGCTTTGTTTTTTTTGTTTTGTTGATTTTCCTCTGTTTTTGGACACTTTTAGCCGAGATTGGGTTTTGCTGGAAAACACGAAATTTTCACGCAACACGCGTGGGTTTTGCATTTGCGAAAATTAATTTTTAAGCTCCAAAAACTTTGTTTTTTTCACCCAAATACTGTCGATAAATGTTCGCCAAGCTATTAGCTTCATGTTGATATTTTCGTGGGGTGTGTAGGACAAAAATTGGTCATGCTAATTGAATTTGAAAGTTGGTGAATCGTGTTTCAATTGCTATTTTTTGCAGGGTTTTGATTTCAGGGCTATTTTTGATCAACAAAATCATGTCTTGGACTTCAAAAATGTACAACTAAAATTGCGAAAAGCATTTCAAATGCACCCAATTACTTTCGATACTTATTCGCCAAGGTATCAGCTTCCTGTTGGTGTAATTTGAGTTAAAATGGACAAAGTTTGACCAAGTTAGGGGAATTTTTGTGTTTTTAAAGTTGGCTGATGAATAAACTTTTTCACGGCTTTGTTGTTGGGCTCCACTAAATACTCCCTTAAATTTCGAAACAACACTGTTAAGAAATGTGAATATTTTTATCGGATTCGCTGTTTCCTTAGCTACAGTTTGATATATTTTTTATTACAGATTGAGTTTAAATTTTACAGGATTGATTAAATTTTTGAAGGCAACTTTTTTCTTCAAACTTCACACTGAAGCTATCAACTTTCGGAAGCGGCGTTCAGGGGGGCAGCGTGGGCGCCGGGCGGTCGCGTGGCAGGGGGGAAGATTCGACCTCCCACCTTTACTTTCTTTAGAAATGTGGCGTAGTGTGTATTGTAGGGTATGTATGGTAGGGTATGTATGGTAGGGTATGTATTGTAAAGTATGTATTGTAGGGTATGTATTGTAAGGTATGTATTGTAGGGTTTGTATTGTACTGTATGTATTGTAAGGTATGTATTGTAGGGTATGCATTGTAGGGTATGTATTGTAGGGTATGTATTGTAGGGTATGTATTGTAAGGTATGTATTGTAGGGTATGTATTGTAGGTTATGTACTGTAAGGTATGTATTTTAGGGTATTTATAGTAGGGTTTGTATTGTAAGGTATGTATTGTAGGGTATGTATTGTAGGGTGTGTATTGTAGGGTATGTAGTGTAGGGTATGTATTGTAGGGTTTGTATTGTAGGGTATGTATTGTAGGGTTTGTATTGTAGGGTATGTATTGTAGGGTTTGTATTGTAGGGTTTGTATAGTAGGGTATGTTATGTAGGGTATGTATTGTAGGGTATGTATTGTAGGGTATGTATTGTAGGGTATGTATTGTAGGGTTTGTATTGTAGGGTTTGTATTGTAGGGTATGTATTTTAGGGTATGTTATGTGGGGTATGTATTGTAGGGTATGTATTGTAGGGTATGTTATGTAGGGTATGTATTGTAGGGTATGTATTGTAGGGTATGTATTGTAGGGTATGTATGTATGTATGGGCATGAGCGGCAGCGAATGCAGCGCGCAAAGCGCGCCCACCAGATTAAACTTTCTTTACTTGACGGGCTCCGGGGAGGGAGCGAAGCGACCGAACCCGGCTCATGTATGTATGTATATATGTATGTATGTATGTATGTATGTATGTATGTATGTATGTATGTAGGTATGTATGTATGTATGTATGTATGTATGGGCAAGAGCGGCAGCGAATGCAGCGCGCGAAGCGCGCCAACCAGATTAAGCTTTGTTTACTTGACGGGCTCCGGGGAGGGAGCGAAGCGACCGAAACCGGCCCATGTATGTATGTATGTATGTATGTATGTATGTATGTATGTATGTATGTAGGTATGTATGTATGTATGTATGTATGTATGTATGGGCATGAGCGGGAGCGAATGCAGCGCGCGAAGCGCGCCAACCACATTAAACTTTTTGTACTTGACTGGCTCCAAGAAGCGAGCGTAGCGAGTGCCCCCGGCTAGTCTATATATACTATTCTACGGTCACACGTGACCCCAACCCGCCAAACAATGCTCCATTGTCTCTTGAAAACAATCGACGTTCGGCCAAACAATGGCAACCTTCGACCGAACAATGGGATCAAAGGAGCGGGGCTTGATATCATAAAGGCTTTTTCTTGGGGTGCGAATAAGGGTGCAAATTGGTACAGAAATGATCGCTGTATTGTGCTGATCAAAGTAAAGTATTTGGCTAATTTCTATTCCAAGCGGTTCGGGAGTTATGGCCCATTTTCTGTTCCGACTTTCTAGAAAGTTCGGAGGACCGAGTTAATGAGATGCAAAACGAGCAGGGAGAAGCACGTGTTTTTTTGGTTGAACGGGCGGCAAGTTGCTCGGGTTTAAGCACGAATACGTGCCGGAAATCAATTGTAAAGACGTGTCAATTGTTCTCAGGACCTGTGGAGACAATGTGTGGACAATTATTTCAAGGTATTTCGTTTATTCAATTGTTTTTGGGTGGAAATAGCACAAGTTTTGTTTTGTTTAACCTCACGTTTTTCTTTCGGCTCCAGGGCCTAACCAAAACACGAAGACAATTTTGATTTTCTTGGGTCGTTCTGGGCCTATTTCGCCCATTTAAACTTTCGATAACTGTTTATTTACACGAGAACTAAAGTTATCTGGGGTTGTGTTTTTTTTGTTTTGCCGATTTTCTTCTGTTTTTGGACAGTTTTAGCCGAGATTGGGTTCGCGAAAATTAAATTTTAAGCTGCCAAAGCTTTGTTTTTTTCACCCAAATACTTTCGATAAATATTCGCCAAGGTATTAGCTTCGTGTTTGTGTAATTTGAGTTAAAATGGACAAATTTTGACCAAGTTAGGGGAATTTTTGTGTTTTTAAAGTTGGCCGAGGAATTTAATTTTTCACGGTTTTTGTCTTTGCCTGCAGCAAATGCTCGCTTAAAATTACAAACAACACAGCTAACAAATGTCAGCATTTTTATCGGATTCGCTGTTTTCTTACCTACAGTTTGATATATATTTTATTAGACATTCAGTTTAAATTTTCCAGGATTGATTAAATTTTTGAAGGCAACTATTTTTTTTTCAAACTTCACACTGAAGTTATCAATCAACTTTCAGAAACGGCTTTCAGGGGGGGCGGCAGGATGGGCGCTGCCAGGGGGGAAGATTCGACCTCCCACCTTCAAGTGTTTTAGAAGAATCATAGTATTGTAGGGTATTGTATTGTAGGGTATTGTATTGTAGGGTAGGTATTGTAGGGTATGTATTGTAGGGTATGTATTCTAGGTTATGTATGGTAGGGTATGTATTTTAGGGTATGTTATGTAGGGTATGTATTGTAGGGTATGTATGTAGGGTATGTTATGTAGGGTATGTATTGTAGGGTATGTATGTAGGGTATGTATGTAGGGTATGTATGTAGGGTATGTATGTAGGGTAGGTATGTAGGGTATGTATGTATGTATGTATGTATGTATGTATGTATGTATTTATGTATGTAGGTATGTATGTATATTATGTATAGTATTTTTATACATAGTATATAGGGTATGTATTTATGTATATAATTATGTATAGTATCTATAGTAAGTATGTTAATGTTAATATGCAGTGCTTCTATTTCTAACTTTTGTAATTCATTAAAAAAAACACTGCAAAACAGACACTGTTCTTCTTTTTGAACAAATGATCTTCAATTAACAAATCTTAAAATGAACTCACCTAACTATAATAATGTTCACAAGGAATGACCACAAACATTCACTTTATGTCTCGGCTCCTGAAAAACAACAAGAAATCAAGTAATCTACTTTATAGCATGTTGGCTCATCTCCGTTATTTTCATGTGGCCTCAAGTATATAAATGTAAGTCATTTATTCTAACTGCAAATCATTAATTACTTCCACCTCATGTATTCACCCACTCAAACAACGTATAAAACCTTCTTACCTTTGGTCAACCTTCCATGGCCTACTCTTATTATTGGTATTTTTACCAACAGCAATATTTCTGAAGATATAACAGATCACCAAAAATAAAATCAATGTACTTCATTCTCGATGTGTCCGTGGTGGAACATGTTTTTCCTGTTGTTGTGTTCAACAAGCTTCACCATCAAAATCCCCACAACGGCATGGTGAGAAATGATCTATTTCTAGATATCTTGCATAATAAAGTCCACCAAATTATTTCTTCTTATACTTAGAGATCGACAAAACAGAATGAATCATCATAATCATAAAATAACAACAACGAGGCACGCCGCCGAATAGAGGCCACAAAACTTTCAAATTGGCGCGAATTTAAAAGAGCAATTGCGTGTTTACTTTCTTGCTACAGCAAATGTAAAATTTTTGTTCAACATCTAACGTTGTTAGAAATTGGAAGAAAATAATAATTATCTATATATTGAGAAAAAATCTTACAAAGATTGTTTTACTTTGTTATTGGTAAGTTGAATGTTGAAATTTACCTTTCCTAAACAATCCATATTTACACCAACAGCGTCTTCTTTAAGGCCAGGTTGTCTTTCATTGCATCGCAATGCACTGTCTTTTTTACCGTTTCTGTCATCTGGTTTTTAGCGTTTCTGTCATCTGGCTTCTGGGTTAATATCCAGCCAGTTTTGTTGTAAAGTAAAGTAAAGTAAAGTGAAGTTTTTTTATAAAGTAAGTATTTCACTCCTTCACTTCAGCATGACATTTTATTCTTATTTCAATCAACACAATAATATACAAGTTAAACATGTTAAACATTCCTTAGTATTAATGGCAACTTTCTTTTTACAAGATAATAAATTCATCCAAATCATCTTTCTTCTTTTCTAAAAACAGGGTTTCAAGAAAGTTGATTCCTCAAAATATTTGGTGAGTGTCATAACAATTGTTGTTATACAAAGCCCATTTTAGTTAATGTTTAAATGCCTCACCCTGTAATGTACATTGATCTCCCAAATCTGAAGCTTAACTACTTAGCTGAACAATCACAACAATTTCTTATCAATAAAAAGCAAATTAACTGCATAATGCAAATAAAATCTAGCCTGCACAAACACATCAAATGGGTGATTAACTTTTCCAATTTATACATTATCGCAACTGTTTTCCTTTTAGTTCTTGAAGAACACAATAGAAAGAGTGATGTAGGTCATAAGATAAAGTGCTCCAATATTTTTATTTGCGAACTTTAAATAACCAATAATTTAATTCCACGATCAAGAGTAATTTCGAACATAATTACAATTATGCTTTAAATTATTTATTTTATCTTGCAGCTCACCAAAAAACAACAAAACCCATCCACTTGCTCACAAAAATCACTCTTATTTCAAATATTAACATTTTCACTTACATTGGGTTGCATATAAAACACATTTTTTTCTTTTTTTTATATCATCTCTCGCAAAATGCCAAAAAAAGGCCAGAAAAAGCATCACCGGCTCAAGGTGCTGCGATCAAGTAAGGAAAGCAAATCGCCGAAGTCGTGAGAATAACCAACAGCCTCATCCTGCTGATTTACCACCCGATAATACGGTACAGGGAGCAGTGAATGATCTTCACCAGTTGCAGCAAGAATACCCTCAGCAACCAGCCCCAGAATATCAACCAGTCCCAGTTCATTATCCACAGATGCAAGCACTGTATGTGCCATGGCAACTACCTGCGATGCTTCCCCACTATGGACTTATAGCAGTACCGCAACCAATAAACATTGCCTTACAATATCCTGCAGCACTGGCCCCTCAACTTCAGGTACACAACTCAATAATTTCTGCTAAACTTTTCCAATCACGTCAACCATATATTATACAGCTTTTTGTAATTAAAAACTATCATTTTTTTTTCATTTCAATTCATTTCATTAACAAATATACCTAAATACATTTCAATACATACATTAACATTTCAACATTATACAGTTAACAAAAAACTAAAACAAATTTACAAAAACATAATGTATTTAGATATATTTGCCTAAGGAGGAGCTCTCTAATAGATAAACTAATCGAGAGAGAGCCCCCCCATATAAAAAACAAAAAAGAAATGAGAAAAGAAGAAAAAAATAACAAAATAAGTTTTCCTAAAAACACAGAGAAAACCAGAATAGCCTCAAATAACAATTTTAGAATTAATTGAGTGAAGAATTAGAGAGCATAGCCATTAATGACAAATTCTTTTAGTTTTGACTTGAAGGTGTTGAAAGAAGCAGAAATTTTGATAAAAGTTGGAATACAATTCCAGAGTTTAGCTCCAATATACTTTATTGATCTAAGCCCATATAGAAATGTATTTCTTATGGGCTGAAAAATATCACCCCGAGCTGCCTGGCGAGTTTCATGACTATGAACTGTGTTACTGAGCTGAAAATAGTTCTGGAAATGAGAAGGTGAGAGACCATTAAGAGATTTGTAAACAAGCTTGAGAATTTCGTGATTAATCATATCATTTAATTTCAGTATTTTCAAGGAATGGAAGATTGGTGTTGTTGAAGATAAGAATGGCTGAGAAGAGATATCCTTAGTACTTTGTTGTCCTTAGTACTTTCTTCTGTAGTAAAAAGAGAGGTGCAAGATATGTATCATAAGAGAGGCCCCAAGTTGACGACCCGTAACTGAGAAAAGAAGAGAATATTGAATAGTAAAGATTTTTTAGAATATCAAGCGGAAGGTAGTGTCTGATCTTAGAAAAGATACCAGTGGTCCTTGACAGTTTTTTGGTTAGTTCAGTGATATGAAATTTCAAAGAAAGATGCTCATCCATAAGGACGCCTAAAAATTTAATATATTTAGCTCTAGTTACAGGTTTTTTCCCAAATTTAATTTGAATGTCATTAGTCAATTTCTTCCTAGATGAGTGAAATATAACAAAACTAGTTTTTTCAATGTTTAAAGCTAGCTTATTTATCTCAAGCCATGACTTGACTTTTAGCAACTCCTTGTTAATTTTATACCTAAGTTTTATTATATTTTCAGATTCATAGTAGATATTTGTATCATCAGCAAACAAGAAAAACGAGAGAACTTTTGATACATTAGGGAGGTCATTGATATAAATTAGAAAGAGTTAAGGGCCAAGTACAGAACCTTGAGGAACACCACAGGTAATACCTCCAAGTTGTGAAGAATGATTGTTAATCGAAACATACTGTTGTCTATCTGTCAAGTAGGACTGAAACCAAAGGAGTGGGGTCCCCCTAATGCCATAGTGACTCAGTTTTTGAAGTAAGATGCTATGGTTAACAGTATCAAAGGCTTTTTGCAAGTCAATGAAGATTCCACATCCCACTCTGTTAGAGTCAAGTGTGCTTTTGATTTTTTCACTTAAACTTATCAGTGCATGGTCAGTAGAGTGTCCATTACGGAAACCAAATTGCATTTGAAACAAAATTTCGTGGAGTTCTAAAAAATTATACAAGCGTTTATGCATAAGCTTTTCAAAGATCTTACTAAAAATCGATAGTAAAGATATGGGTCTGTAATTTGAGTTCTTTGAAGCATCACCTTTCTTAAATATAGGAATAATCTTAGCAACCTTTAATTTTTCAGGAAATATACCATTTTTAAATGAGTCATTGATAATCTGCGAGAGCTGCACAGAGATGTGTGGATTGAGAATTTTCAGTAATTTAACGGGAATGCTGTTAGGTCCAGACGATTTGTTTTTCTTAAGTGACTGGATTATAGAAGATACTTCATCTGGAAAAGTGGGAGCTATAAAGAAATTAACATTATTGGGAGAATGTAAATACTTTAAAGCAGAATTTGGATTTCTTGGCATTTTACTTGTGATTTTATTGGCAACATTAAGAAAATAGTTATTAAAGTTGTTAGCAACCATGTCTGGATCAGTTATCGTACAACCATCCTCATCAGTTAATTTGTTGATTGAGAGGGATTCGCTAGAATTTGCTTTCAGTTTTATAACATTTCTAATTCCTTGCCCTAGCAGTTTCATGTTTGACTTATTTTCTGTAAAATAGTTTTGAAAGTACTTTGTTTTGCTATTTTTTAACTCATTTACAACACGATTTCGAAATTGTTTATAAAAGTAGTAGATTTCTTGAGACTCAGATTGTTTGAATTGTTGAAAGATCTTGTCCCTGATCCTCATCATCTTGAGAATTTGGTTGTCAATCCAAGGTTTATTTCTGAGTTTCAGAGCCTTTTTGCTTAGTTTCTTTTTTGGACAATGTTTGTTAACCAGAAGGTTGAGATTTTCTAAGAACTCATTAAGCTTGCTATTTACATTTTGTTCTTCAGAATCTAAAAAGTTAAAATCCATATTCTGATAATCATCAAGAAACTGGGATTGATCAAAGTTTTTATAATCATAAACAAGATTATAACAATTGGTGTAGTCAGGTGCTGAATTTCTGAAAATTGAAAACTGAGGGAAATGATCTGATATTTGGACTAGAATATTTCCACTTATGACTTTGCTTGATACATCATTTGAGAAGATATTATCAATAAGAGTTGATGTGGTGTCAGTAACTCTAGTTGGTTGCAGTATTAGAGGTTGTAGGTGGTTGGTAAAGAAGGTATTTATGAAGTTATTTGTAGGTGTGTGATTTTCATAATTAAATAGGTTAATGTTAAAATCGCCCATGATAAATACACGTTTATTTTCAGTTTCAATCTTGGTCATCATTTCTTGCATGTGGTCATTAAACTTCTGAATCTCAGAGCTTGGATGTCGATAGGCACAGCAGCATAGTATATTTTTAGATTTGGCGTTTTGAACTTCAATCCAGACCGTCTCAAAATCAAGTGTAGATGTGCTCAGATCTATTCTCACATCAGCTTTTAAGTTGGACTTCACATATATACCAACCCCACCAGCAGCACTTTGTGAGGGTGTGTTGTAGAATTTGTATCCAGGAATGTCAGTATTGGTAGAAATAGTGGAATAAGCAGTAGTATTTTTAGTTTCAGAAAGACCTATAATTCCAAAGGAAATACCGGTGTTAGTTAGAAGAGTATAAAGCTCATCAAAATGTAAGTTGAGACTCCTTATGTTCATGTGAAAGAGGGAAATATCATTGGCAGATGTTTCAATAGACTGTAACTCCTGAACATTGTAGTAATTACAATCAATATCAGGCTCCATGTTCTCGTCGATATCATAGTCAGAAAGATTAGGGAGATTTTGCAGCTTAGAAAGGATTTGCAGAGATGGCAGTAAATCAACTATTGAAGGTAGATCAGTAACACTAGTTCCTAGTAGAACATCGTCAGTTTCTAGGGTGAAAGGAAAAATCTGGGAATGTCTCTGTATTGTACAAGAGATACAGGTCCAATTGCTAGTTGCCCTTAGGGATTCAAAATCGGAAGGTGAAATATCATTACATTTGATGTGAATTTGGTTTCTACATAGACAACAAAGAAGGGCTTTTTTGTTCTTATGAACTTTTTTCATACAAATACTACATTGGTTATTACTTTCAGAAATCATTGGGTCTATGCTTGCAAGTCTGAGTCTTTCTATAATCAATTCAACTAAATTATCATTTGAGGCCATACCGGTTTTGTTGTTGAAATATTGAGAATTAAAAATAGCAATTAAGTTTCAAAAGTTGCAACAAACACAAGAATGACGAGGACAGCCCAACCATTTGTGCGCCTAAGACTAGATATATAAATAAATAAATGATTAAAGACCATTAATGTAAGTCTCAGTATCTGCGATCATGGATTCTGTAATATTAAGCTTCCTATAGTCCTTCATTGCATTTGTTTTGTACATTATGACTGCAGGGTATTTCACATATATCTTCCAGTCTTGATGAACCGAACGAAGATATTTTCTGATCTGCATCGAGTTGTTCTGCATGACTCTCAACTTTGGTGTCACCATTTGATCAATAAATATTGAAATTTTCTTACCTTCGACCATGTATGGTGATTTGATCAAGGCTGTAATACCTGATTGCAGAACTGCATTCGCATCAGACCATCGAAGGAATTGAGCATAGATAGGTCTCGTTTTAGATGAGCCATTTTTTTGAGTGTTCTTTCGTCCACGATGGGCTCTTTCAATTTCAACAGCAACAGGGAGATCAAGTTTTAGGCCAGTAATAAATGTGGTCAAAAAAGATTTGCAATTATCCCAAGTGTCCTGTCCTTCACAACCTTCAGGAAATCCTCTAAAAAATCAAAACTATCAAAATTAAATCAGTTATTATATCAACCAAATTATCAACATTTTTCCATCTGCAGGTACCCAGATGGTTATGCAGTTGCAACCACCCCTTCTGAATCGTAATCATGAAGGTCCAGCAGCAATCCAAGCGGCAGATGTGGAGATGCTTAATGTAAATCAAGCTCAAAATGACAATGAGGTAAAAGAAAATTGTTAACAAAAGCTAACTACAGTTAGGCAACTCCATTTTCCATAACCCAAATCCCTCATGCAATTTCCCTACTTGAGACATGTATAATTATAAGTTCCCATGTATATTTATATCAATTTACATAGTCACACAGTAATGACATTAAAATTTCTATTAACTAATGACTATAATTTAATTTTCATTATTAACAGATGCGGCCAATGCAGATGCAACCCCAAACACATATTGAAAATGAAAATAATGAAATTGAAAGGCCAGCACAACCTGATGAAATCAACGTGGAACAACACATTCCAATTGCACATGATAATCAGGTAAAACAGACTACCATCACAATTGGCTTAAAATACACCAGTCAATCTCCATAGTACCATGTCAGGAAATTATTTTACTCTCTAAATAGACATATCTTCACAAGTTTCAGTTTTATGCATTTCAAAACACATTATTGAATTATATTAACTTAGATTGCATTGCATTTCAGGATCCACAAATATTGCCTGCTGCTATGGAATTGCAACCCAACCTTGAAAATGAGAATGAAGAAAATCAAATAGCGGTACAACCACAAGAAGTTGAAATGCAAAACGAAATCCAACCACAACACCAAGATGATGTCCCCCAACCCATCGAACATCAAGAAAGGGAAGTAAATCAACCTATTCTTGAAATTCCTCAATTCTCCCCAATTCCTCATCATCTTGGGAAAATGACCAGGACATGTATTCACTG
>RQOL01000036.1:0-22160 GCA_013076295.1 Sanderia malayensis
AATCCACGTTATTACAGCTGAAACTAAGTAAATACACATGCATTTGCTTGTTTTCAGTGATATTAACATTACTGCACACTAATTGCACATGAATCCACGTTATTACAGCTGAAACTAAGTAAATACACATGCATTTGCTTGTTTTCAGTGATATTAACATTACTGCACACTAATTGCACATGAATCCACGTTATTACAGCTGAAACTAAGTAAATACACATGCATTTGCTTGTTTTCAGTGATATTAACATTACTGCACACTAATTGCACATGAATTAGTTTTACAGCTGAAACTAAGTAAATACACATGCATTTGCTTGTTTTCAGTGATATTAACATTACTGCACACTAATTGCACATGAATGTTATTACAGCTGAAACTAAGTAAATACACATGCATTTGCTTGTTTTCAGTGATTTAACATTACTGCACACTAATTGCACATGAATCCACGTTATTACAGCTGAAACTAAGTAAATACACATGCATTTGCTTGTTTTCAGTGATAAATTTACTGCACACTAATTGCACATGAATCCACGTTATTACAGCTGAAACTAAGTAAAATACACATGCATTTGCTTGTTTTCAGTGATATTAACATTACTGCACACTAATTGCACATGAATCCACGTTATTACAGCTCAAACTAAGTAAATTACACATGCATTTGCTTGTTTTCAGTGATATTAACATTACTGCACACTAATTGCACATGAATGTTATTTTACAGCTGAAACTAAGTAAATTACACATGCATTTGCTTGTTTTCAGTGATATTAACATTACTGCACACTAATTGCACATGAATCCACGTTATTACAGCTGAAACTAAGTAAATACACATGCATTTGCTTGTTTTCAGTGATATTAACATTACTGCACACTAATTGCACATGAATCCACGTTATTACAGCTGAAACTAAGTAAAATACACATGCATTTGCTTGTTTTCAGTGATATTAACATTACTGCACACTAATTGCACATGAATCCACGTTATTACAGCTGAAACTAAGTAAAATACACATGCATTTGCTTGTTTTCAGTGATATTAACATTACTGCACACTAATTGCACATGAATTTATTACAGCTGAAACTAAGTAAATACACATGCATTTGCTTGTTTTCAGTGATATTAACATTACTGCACACTAATTGCACATGAATGTTATTTTACAGCTGAAACTAAGTAAATACACATGCATTTGCTTGTTTTCAGTGATATTAACATTACTGCACACTAATTGCACATGATGTTAGGTTTTACAGCTGAAACTAAGTAAATTACACATGCCTTGCTTGTTTTCAGTGAATTTAACATTACTGCACACTAATTGCACATGAATCAAGTTATTACAGCTGAAACTAAGTAAATTACACTGCATTTGCTTGTTTCAGTGATATTAACATTACTGCACACTAATTGCACATGAATCCACGTTATTACAGCTGAAACTAAGTAAATAACATGCATTTGCTTGTTTCAGTGATATTAACATTACTGCACACTAATTGCACATGAATCCACGTTATTACAGCTGAAACTAAGTAAATTACACATGCATTTGCTTGTTTTCAGTGATATTAACATTACTGCACACTAATTGCACATGAATCCACGTTATTACAGCTGAAACTAAGTAAAATACACATGCATTTGCTTGTTTTCAGTGATATTAACATTACTGCACACTAATTGCACATGAATCCACGTTATTACAGCTGAAACTAAGTAAATACACATGCATTTGCTTGTTTTCAGTGATATTAACATTACTGCACACTAATTGCACATGAATCCACGTTATTACAGCTGAAACTAAGTAAATACACATCATTGCTTGTTTTCAGTGATATTAACATTACTGCACACTAATTGCACATGAATCCACGTTATTACAGCTGAAACTAAGTAAATTACACATGCATTTGCTTGTTTTCAGTGATATTAACATTACTGCACACTAATTGCACATGAATCCACGTTATTACAGCTGAAACTAAGTAAAATACACATGCATTTGCTTGTTTTCAGTGATATTAACATTACTGCACACTAATTGCACATGATCCGTTATTACAGCTAAACTAAGTAAATTACACATGCATGCTGTTTTCAGTTATTAACATTACTGCACACTATTGCACATGATAAGTTTACAGCTAAACTAAGTAAATTACACATGCATTTGCTTGTTTTTCAGTGATATTAACATTACTGCACACTAATTGCATATGAATCAACGTTATTACAGCTGAAACTAAGTAAAATACACATGCACTTGCTTGTTTTCACCATTTTAACATTACTGCACACAATTGCACATGATTTTAAGATATTACAGCTGAAACTAAGTAAATTACACATGCATTTGCTTGTTTGCAGTGATATTAATATTACTGCACACTAATTGCACATGAAGCCACATTATTACAGCTGAAACTAAGTAAAATACACATGCATTTGCTTGTTTTCAGTGATATTAACATTACTGCACACTAATTGCACATGATGTTAGGTTCTTACAGCTCAAACTAAGTAAATTACACATGCATTTGCTTGTTTTCACCAATTTTAACATTACTGCACACTAATTGCACATGAATTTAAGTTGTTACAGCTCAAACTAAGTAAATTACACATGCATTTGCTTGTTTTCAGTGATATTAACAATACTGCACACTAATTGCACATGAATCCACGTTATTACAGCTGAAACTAAGTAAAATACAAATGCATTTGCTTGTTTTCAGTGATATTAACATTACTGCACACTAATTGCACATGAATCCACGTTATTACAGCTGAAACTAAGTAAAATACACGTGCATTTGCTTGTTTTCAGTGATATTAACATTACTGCACACTAATTGCACATGAATCCACTTTATTACAGCTTAAACTAAGTAAAATACACATGCATTTGCTTGTTTTCAGTGATTTTAACATTACTGCACACTAATTGCACATGAATCCACGTAATTACAGCTGAAACTAAGTAAAATACACATGTATTTGCTTGTTTTCAGTGATTTTAACATTACTGCACACTAATTGCACATGAATCCACGTTATTACAGCTGAAACTAAGTAAAATACACATGCATTTGCTTGTTTTCAGTGATATTAACATTACTGCACACTAAATGCACATGAATCCACGTTATTACAGATGAAACTAACTAAAATACACATGCATTTGCTTGTTTTCTGTGATATTAACATTACTGCACACTAATTGCACATGAATCCACGTATTACAGCTGAAACTAAGTAAAATACACATGTATTTGCTTGTTTTCAGTGATTTTAACATTACTGCACACTAATTGCACATGAATCCACGTTATTACAGCTGAAACTAAGTAAAATACACATGCATTTGCTTGTTTTCAGTGATATTAACATTACTGCACACTAATGCACATGAATCCACGTTATTACAGCTGAAACTAAGTAAAATACACATGCATTTGCTTGTTTTCAGTGATATTAACATTACTGCACACTAATTGCACATGAATCCACGTTATTACAGCTGAAACTAAGTAAAATACAAATGCATTTGCTTGTTTTTAGTGATATTAACATTACTGCACACTAATTGCACATGAATCCACGTTATTACAGCTGAAACTAAGTAAAATACACGTGCATTTGCTTGTTTTCAGTGCTATTAACATTACTGCACACTAATTGCACATGAATCCACGTTATTACAGCTTAAACTAAGTAAAATACACATGCATTTGCTTGTTTTCAGTGATATTAACTTACTGCACACTAATTGCACATGAATCCACGTTATTACAGCTGAAACTAAGTAAAATACAAATGCATTTGCTTGTTTTCAGTGATATTAACATTACTGCACCCTAATTGCACATGAATCCACGTTATTACAGCTGAAACTAGGTAAAATACACATGCATTTGCTTGTTTTCAGTGATACTAACATTACTGCACACTAATTGCACATGAATTTAAGTTGTTACAGCTCAAACTAAGTAAATTACACATGCATTTGCTTGTTTTCAGTGATATTAACATTACTGCACACTAATTGCACATGAATCAACGTTATTACAGCTGAAACTAAGTAAAATACACATGCACTTGCTTGTTTTCACCAATTTTAACATTACTGCACACCAATTGCACATGATTTTAAGATATTACAGCTGAAACTAAGTAAATTACACATGCATTTGCTTGTTTGCAGTGATATTAATATTACTGCACACTAATTGCACATGAAGCCACATTATTACAGCTGAAACTAAGTAAAATACACATGCATTTGCATGTTTTCAGTGATATTAACATTACTGCACACTAATTGCACATGATGTTAGGTTCTTACAGCTCAAACTAAGTAAATTACACATGCATTTGCTTGTTTTCACCAATTTTAACATTACTGCACACTAATTGCTATTATAGACTATACGAATAGTCTATAATATAAATAAATTTGATAGAAAACACATCTCCCACCTATTTGCAGACATCCACTGGCTCAAAGTTAGAGAACGTATAACATTCAAGGCATGTGTCATAATGCATAAATTGATATGGAATATAGTGCCTGATGTCCTGCAAGAAAAAATAAATGTTAGTAACGAACGCACAGGTATGGTTGCAGTAAGAGAGAGTAGAGGAAAATATGGTGATAGGGCCTTCACAAGATCGGGACCAATTCTCTGGAATAAACTTCCCATCGAACTGAAACATACACAATGCATTGATGAGTTTAAAAAAAAGTTAAAAACATTTTTTATGACAACAAATTTAGAAGATTTTTATCGCAAAAAGTAATTTACTTTGTTCACAGTTGAGCAAATTGCTTTCCAACATGGCGGCAATAGAAACTGTGTGTAAACTTTATTATTATTATTATTATTATTGCACATGAATTTAAGTTGTTACAGCTCAAACTAAGTAAATTACACATGCATTTGCTTGTTTTCAGTGATATTAACAATACTGCACACTAATTGCACATGATTCCACGTTATTACAGCTGAAACTAAGTAAAATACAAATGCATTTGCTTGTTTTCAGTGATATTAACATTACTGCACACTAATTGCACATGAATCCACGTTATTACAGCTGAAACTAAGTAAAATTCACGTGCATTTGCTTGTTTTCAGTGATATTAACATTACTGCACACTAATTGCACATGAATCCACGTTATTACAGCTTAAACTAAGTAAAATACACATGCAATTGCTTGTTTTCAGTGATATTAACTTTACTGCACACTAATTGCAAATGAATCCACGTTATTACAGCTGAAACTAAGTAAAATACAAATGCATTTGCTTGTTTTCAGTGATATTACCATTACTGCACACTAATTGCACATGAATCCACGTTATTACAGCTGAAACTAAGTAAAATACACATGCATTTGCTTGTTTTCAGTGATACTAACATTACTCCACACTAATTGCACATGAATTTAAGTTGTTACAGCTCAAACTAAGTAAATTACATATGCATTTGCTTGTTTTCAGTGATATTAACATTACTGCACACTAATTGCACATGAATCAACGTTATTACAGCTGAAACTAAGTAAAATACACATGCACTTGCTTGTTTTCACCATTTTTAACATTACTGCACACCAATTGCACATGATTTTAAGTGATTACAGCTGAAACTAAGTAAATTACACATGCATTTGCTTGTTTGCAGTGATATTAATATTACTGCACACTAATTGCACATGAAGCCACATTATTACAGCTGAAACTAAGTAAAATACACCTGCATTTGCTTGTTTTCAGTGATATTAACATTACTGCACACTAATTGCACATGATGTTAGGTTCTTACAGCTCAAACTAAGTAAATTACACATGCACTTGCTTGTTTTCACCAATTTTAACATTACTGCACACTAATTGCACATGAATTTGAGTTGTTACAGCTCAAACTAAGTAAATTACACATGCATTTGCTTGTTTTCAGTGATATTAACAATACTGCACACTAATTGCACATGAATCCACGTTATTACAGCTGAAACTAAGTAAAATACACATGCATTTGCTTGTTTTCAGTGATATTAACATTACTGGACACTAATTGCACATGAATTTAAGTTGTTACAGCTCAAGCTAACTAAATTACACATGCATTTGCTTGTTTTCAGTGATATTAACAATACTGCACACTAATTGCACATGATGTTAGGTTGTTACAGCTCAAACTAATTAAATTACACATGCATTTGCTTGTTTTCAGTGATATTAACAATACTGCACACTAATTGCTCATGATGTTAGGTTCTTACAGCTCAAACTAAGTAAATTACACATGCACTAGCTTGTTTTCACCAATTTTAACATTACTGCACACTAATTGCACATGATTTTAAGTTATTACAGCTGAAGCTAAGTAAATTACACGTGCATTTGCTTGTTTTAAGTGATATTAACATTACTGCACACTAATTGCACATGAATCCACGTAATTACAGCTGAAACTAAGTAAAATACACATGCATTTGCTTGTTTTCAGTGATTTTAACATTACTGCACACTAATTGCACATGAATCCACGTTATTACAGCTGAAACTAAGTAAAATACACATGCATTTGCTTGTTTTCAGTGATATTAACTTTACTGCACACTAATTGCACATGAATCCACGTTATTACAGCTGAAACTAAGTAAAATACAAATGCATTTGCTTGTTTTCAGTGATATTAACATTACTGCACCCTAATTGCACATGAATCCACGTTATTACAGCTGAAACTAGGTAAAATACACATGCATTTGCTTGTTTTCAGTGATACTAACATTACTGCACACTAATTGCACATGAATTTAAGTTGTTACAGCTCAAACTAAGTAAATTACACATGCATTTGCTTGTTTTCAGTGATATTAACGTTACTGCACACTAATTGCACATGAATCAACGTTATTACAGCTGAAACTAAGTAAAATACACATGCACTTGCTTGTTTTCACCAATTTTAACATTACTGCACACCAATTGCACATGATTTTAAGATATTACAGCTGAAACTAAGTAAATTACACATGCATTTGCTTGTTTGCAGTGATATTAATATTACTGCACACTAATTGCACATGAAGCCACATTATTACAGCTGAAACTAAGTAAAATACACATGCATTTGTATGTTTTCAGTGATATTAACATTACTGCACACTAATTGCACATGATGTTAGGTTCTTACAGCTCAAACTAAGTAAATTACACATGCATTTGCTTGTTTTCACCAATTTTAACATTACTGCACACTAATTGCTATTATAGACTATACGAATAGTCTATAATATAAATAAATTTGATAGAAAACACATCTCCCACCTATTTGCAGACATCCACTGGCTCAAAGTTAGAGAACGTATAACATTCAAGGCATGTGTCATAATGCATAAATTGATATGGAATATAGTGCCTGATGTCCTGCAAGAAAAAATAAATGTTAGTAACGAACGCACAGGTATGGTTGCAGTAAGAGAGAGTAGAGGAAAATATGGTGATAGGGCCTTCACAAGATCGGGACCAATTCTCTGGAATAAACTTCCCATCGAACTGAAACATACACAATGCAATGATGAGTTTAAAAAAAAGTTAAAAACATTTTTTATGACAACAAATTTAGAAGATTTTTATCGCAAAAAGTAATTTACTTTGTTCACAGTTGAGCAAATTGCTTTCCAACATGGCGGCAATAGAAACTGTGTGTAAACTTTATTATTATTATTATTATTATTGCACATGAATTTAAGTTGTTACAGCTCAAACTAAGTAAATTACACATGCATTTGCTTGTTTTCAGTGATATTAACAATACTGCACACTAATTGCACATGATTCCACGTTATTACAGCTGAAACTAAGTAAAATACAAATGCATTTGCTTGTTTTCAGTGATATTAACATTACTGCACACTAATTGCACATGAATCCACGTTATTACAGCTGAAACTAAGTAAAATTCACGTGCATTTGCTTGTTTTCAGTGATATTAACATTACTGCACACTAATTGCACATGAATCCACGTTATTACAGCTTAAACTAAGTAAAATACACATGCATTTGCTTGTTTTCAGTGATATTAACTTTACTGCACACTAATTGCAAATGAATCCACGTTATTACAGCTGAAACTAAGTAAAATACAAATGCATTTGCTTGTTTTCAGTGATATTACCATTACTGCACACTAATTGCACATGAATCCACGTTATTACAGCTGAAACTAAGTAAAATACACATGCATTTGCTTGTTTTCAGTGATACTAACATTACTCCACACTAATTGCACATGAATTTAAGTTGTTACAGCTCAAACTAAGTAAATTACATATGCATTTGCTTGTTTTCAGTGATATTAACATTACTGCACACTAATTGCACATGAATCAACGTTATTACAGCTGAAACTAAGTAAAATACACATGCACTTGCTTGTTTTCACCAATTTTAACATTACTGCACACCAATTGCACATGATTTTAAGTGATTACAGCTGAAACTAAGTAAATTACACATGCATTTGCTTGTTTGCAGTGATATTAATATTACTGCACACTAATTGCACATGAAGCCACATTATTACAGCTGAAAATAAGTAAAATACACATGCATTTGTATGTTTTCAGTGATATTAACATTACTGCACACTAATTGCACATGATGTTAGGTTCTTACAGCTCAAACTAAGTAAATTACACATGCATTTGCTTGTTTTCACCAATGTTAACATTACTGCACACTAATTGCTATTATAGACTATACGAATAGTCTATAATATAAATAAATTTGATAGAAAACACATCTCCCACCTATTTGCAGACATCCACTGGCTCAAAGTTAGAGAACGTATAACATTCAAGGCATGTGTCATAATGCATAAATTGATATGGAATATAGTGCCTGATGTCCTGCAAGAAAAAATAAATGTTAGTAACGAACGCACAGGTATGGTTGCAGTAAGAGAGAGTAGAGGAAAATATGGTGATAGGGCCTTCACAAGATCGGGACCAATTCTCTGGAATAAACTTCCCATCGAACTGAAACATACACAATGCATTGATGAGTTTAAAAAAAAGTTAAAAACATTTTTTATGACAACAAATTTAGAAGATTTTTATCGCAAAAAGTAATTTACTTTGTTCACAGTTGAGCAAATTGCTTTCCAACATGGCGGCAATAGAAACTGTGTGTAAACTTTATTATTATTATTATTATTATTGCACATGAATTTAAGTTGTTACAGCTCAAACTAAGTAAATTACACATGCATTTGCTTGTTTTCAGTGATATTAACAATACTGCACACTAATTGCACATGATTCCACGTTATTACAGCTGAAACTAAGTAAAATACAAATGCATTTGCTTGTTTTCAGTGATATTAACATTACTGCACACTAATTGCACATGAATCCACGTTATTACAGCTGAAACTAAGTAAAATTCACGTGCATTTGCTTGTTTTCAGTGATATTAACATTACTGCACACTAATTGCACATGAATCCACGTTATTACAGCTTAAACTAAGTAAAATACACATGCAATTGCTTGTTTTCAGTGATATTAACTTTACTGCACACTAATTGCAAATGAATCCACGTTATTACAGCTGAAACTAAGTAAAATACAAATGCATTTGCTTGTTTTCAGTGATATTACCATTACTGCACACTAATTGCACATGAATCCACGTTATTACAGCTGAAACTAAGTAAAATACACATGCATTTGCTTGTTTTCAGTGATACTAACATTACTCCACACTAATTGCACATGAATTTAAGTTGTTACAGCTCAAACTAAGTAAATTACATATGCATTTGCTTGTTTTCAGTGATATTAACATTACTGCACACTAATTGCACATGAATCAACGTTATTACAGCTGAAACTAAGTAAAATACACATGCACTTGCTTGTTTTCACCATTTTTAACATTACTGCACACCAATTGCACATGATTTTAAGTGATTACAGCTGAAACTAAGTAAATTACACATGCATTTGCTTGTTTGCAGTGATATTAATATTACTGCACACTAATTGCACATGAAGCCACATTATTACAGCTGAAACTAAGTAAAATACACCTGCATTTGCTTGTTTTCAGTGATATTAACATTACTGCACACTAATTGCACATGATGTTAGGTTCTTACAGCTCAAACTAAGTAAATTACACATGCACTTGCTTGTTTTCACCAATTTTAACATTACTGCACACTAATTGCACATGAATTTGAGTTGTTACAGCTCAAACTAAGTAAATTACACATGCATTTGCTTGTTTTCAGTGATATTAACAATACTGCACACTAATTGCACATGAATCCACGTTATTACAGCTGAAACTAAGTAAAATTCACGTGCATTTGCTTGTTTTCAGTGATATTAACATTACTGCACACTAATTGCACATGAATCCACGTTATTACAGCTTAAACTAAGTAAAATACACATGCATTTGCTTGTTTTCAGTGATATTAACTTTACTGCACACTAATTGCAAATGAATCCACGTTATTACAGCTGAAACTAAGTAAAATACACACGCATTTGCTTTTTTTCAGTGATATTAACAATACTGCACACTAATTGCACATGATGTTAGGTTCTTACAGCTCAAACTAAGTAAATTACATTTGCATTTGCTGGTTTTCAGTGATTTTAACATTACTGCACACTATTTTAACGTGAAGCCACATTATTACAGCTGAAACTAAGTAAAATACACATTCTTTTGCTTGTTTTCGGTGATATTAACCTTACTGCACACTAATTGCACATGAATCCACGTTATTACAGCTGAAACTAAGTAAAATACACATGCATTTGCTTGTTTTCAGTGATATTAACAATACTGCACACTAATTGCACATGATGTTAGGTTCTTACAGCTCAAACTAAGTAAAATACACATGCACTTGCTTGTTTTCACCGACTTTAACATTACTGCACACTAATTGCACATGAATTTAAGTTATTACAGCTGAAACTAAGTAAATTACATTTGCATTTGCTGGTTTTCAGTGATTTTAACATTACTGCACACTATTTGCACGTGAAGCGACCTTATTACAGCTGAAGCTAAGTGAAATACACATGCATTTGCTTGTTTTAAGTGATTTTAACATTACCGCAAACTAATTCCACTTGAAGCCGCATTATTTCAGCTGAAACTAAGTAAAATACACATGCATTTGCTTGTTTTCAGTGATTTTAACCTTACTGCACACTAATTGCACGTAAATCCACGTTATTACAGCTGAAACTAAGTAAAATACACATGCATTTGCTTGTTTTCAGTGATATTAACAATACTGCACACTAATTGCACATGAATCCACGTTATTACAGCTGAAACTAAGTAAATTACACATGCATTTGCTTCTTTTCAGTGATATTAACATTACTGCACACTAATTGCACATGAATCCACGTTATTACAGCTGAAACTAAGTAAAATACACATGCATTTGCTTGTTTCCAGTGATATTAACATTACTGCAAACTAATTGCACTTGAAGCCGCATTATTTCAGCTGATACTAAGTAAAATACACATGCATTTGCTTGGTTTCAGTGATTTTAACATTACTGCACACTAATTGCACAAAAATTCAAATTATTACAGCTGAAACTAAGTAAAATACGCATGCATTTGCTTGTTTTCAGTGATATTAACCTTACTGCACACTAATTGCACGTAAATCCACGTTATTACAGCTGAAACTAAGTAAAATACACATGCATTTGCTTGTTTTCAGTGATATTAACAACACTGCACACTAATTGCACATGAATCCACGTTATTACAGCTGAAACTAAGTAAAATACACATTCATTTGCATGTTTCCAGTGATATTAACATTACTGCACACAAATTGCACATGAAGCCACATTATTGCAGATGAAACTAAGTAAAATACACATGCATTTGCTTGTTTTAAGTGATATTATTAATACTGCACACTAATTGGACATGATTTTATGTTATTACAGCTGAAACTAAAAAAATTACACATGCATTTGGTGGTTTTCAGTGATTTTAACATTACTGCACACTAATTGCACATGAAGCCACATTATTACAGCTCAAACTAAGTAAAATACACACGCATTTGCTTTTTTTCAGTGATATTAACAATACTGCACACTAATTGCACATGATGTTAGGTTCTTACAGCTCAAACTAAGTAAATTACATTTGCATTTGCTGGTTTTCAGTGATTTTAACATTACTGCACACTATTTGAATGTGAAGCCACATTATTACAGCTGAAACTAAGTAAAATACACATTCATTTGCTTGTTTTCGGTGATATTAACCTTACTGCACACTAATTGCACATGAATCCACGTTATTACAGCTGAAACTAAGTAAAATACACATGCATTTGCTTGTTTTCAGTGATATTAACAATACTGCACACTAATTGCACATGATGTTAGGTTCTTACAGCTCAAACTAAGTAAAATACACATGCACTTGCTTGTTTTCACCGATTTTAACATTACTGCACACTAATTGCACATGAATTTAAGTTATTACAGCTGAAACTAAGTAAATTACATTTGCATTTGCTGGTTTTCAGTGATTTTAACATTACTGCACACTATTTGCACGTGAAGCGACCTTATTACAGCTGAAGCTAAGTGAAATACACATGCATTTGCTTGTTTTAAGTGATTTTAACATTACCGCAAACTAATTCCACTTGAAGCCGCATTATTTCAGCTGAAACTAAGTAAAATACACATGCATTTGCTTGTTTTCAGTGATTTTAACCTTACTGCACACTAATTGCACGTAAATCCACGTTATTACAGCTGAAACTAAGTAAAATACACATGCATTTGCTTGTTTTCAGTGATATTAACAATACTGCACACTAATTGCACATGAATCCACGTTATTACAGCTGAAACTAAGTAAATTACACATGCATTTGCTTCTTTTCAGTGATATTAACATTAGTGCACACTAATTGCACATGAATCCACGTTATTACAGCTGAAACTAAGTAAAATACACATGCATTTGCTTGTTTTCAGTGATATTAACAACACTGCACACTAATTGCACATGAAGCCACATTATTACAGCTGAAACTAAGTAAAATACACATGCATTTGCTTGTTTTCAGTGATATTATTAATACTGCACACTAATTGGACATGAATTTATGTTATTACAGCTGAAACTAAAAAAATTACACATGCATTTGGTGGTTTTCAGTGATTTTAACATTACTGCACACTAATTGCACATGAAGCCACAATATTACAGCTCAAACTAAGTAAAATACACACGCATTTGCTTTTTTTCAGTGATATTAACAATACTGCACACTAATTGCACATGATGTTAGGTTCTTACAGCTCAAACTAAGTAAATTACATTTGGATTTGCTGGTTTTCAGTGATTTTAACATTACTGCACACTATTTGCACGTGAAGCCACATTATTACAGCTGAAACTAAGTGAAATACACATGCATTTGCTTGTTTTCAGTGATTTTAACATTACTGCACACTAATTGCACATGATTTTAAGTTATTACAGCTGAAACTAAGTAAATTACACATGCATTTGCTTGTTTTCAGTGATATTAACTTTACTGCACACTAGTTACACGTGAATCCACGTTATTACAGCTGAAACTAAGCAAAATACAAATGGATTTGCTTGTTTTCAGTGATATTAATATTACTGGACACAAATTGCACATGAAGCCACATTATTACAGCAGAAACTAAGTGAAATACACATGCATTTGGTTGTTTTCAG
This sequence comes from Sanderia malayensis, assembly GCA_013076295.1. Lineage (NCBI taxonomy): Eukaryota > Metazoa > Cnidaria > Scyphozoa > Semaeostomeae > Pelagiidae > Sanderia > Sanderia malayensis. The sequence goes on from RQOL01000036.1 coordinate 13,840, forward strand.
TGATATTAACTTTACTGCACACAAATTGCACATGAATCCACGTTATCACAGCTGAAACTAAGTAAATTACACATGCATTTGCTTCTTTTCAGTGATATTAACATTACTGCATACAAATTGCACATGAATCCACGTTATTACAGCTCAAACTAAGTAAATTACACATGCAATTGCTTGTTTTCACCAATTTTAACATTACTGCACACTAATTGCACATGATTTTAAGTTATTACAGCTGAAACTAAGTAAATTACACATGCATTTGCTTGTTTTCAGCGATATTAACTTTACTGCACACTAGTTGCACGTGAATCCACGTTATTACAGCTGAAACTAAGCAAAATACAAATGGATTTGCTTGTTTTCAGTGATATTAATATTACTGGACACTAATTGCACATAAAGCCACATTATTACAGCTGAAACTAAGTAAAATACACATACATTTGCTTGTTTTCAGTGATATTAACATTACTGCACACTAATCGCACATGAATTCACGTTATTACAGCTGAAACTAAGTAAATTACACATGCATTTGCTTGTTTTCAGTGATATTAACATTACTGCACACTAATTGCACATAAATCAACGTTATTACAGCTGAAACTAAATAAATTACACATGCATTTGCTTGTTTTCAGTGACATTAACATTACTGCACACTAATTCCACATGAATCAACGTTTTTACAGCTGAAACTAAGTAATTTACACATGCATTTGCTTGTTTTCAGTGTTTTTAACATTACTGCACACAAATTGCACATGAATCCACGTTATTACAGCTGAAACTAAGTAAATTACACATGCATTTGCTTCTTTTCAGACATATTAACATTACTGCACACAAATTGCACATGAATCCACGTTATTACAGCTGAAACTAAGTAAATTACACATGCATTTGCTTCTTTTCAGTGATTTTAACATTACTGCACACAAATTGCACATGAATCCACGTTAATACAGCTGAAACTAAGTAAATTACACATGCATTTGCTTCTTTTCAGTCATATTAACATTACTGCACACAAATTGCACATGAATTCACGTTATTACAGCTGAAACTAAGTAAATTACACATGCATTTGCTTCTTTTCAGTGATATTAACATTAATGCATACAAATTGCACAAGAATCCACGTTATTACAGCTCAAACTAAGTAAATTACACATGCAATTGCTTGTTTTCACCAATTTTAACATTACTGCACACTAATTGCACATTATTTTAAGTTATTACAGCTGAAACTAAGTAAATTACACATGCATTTGCTTGTTTTCAGTGATATTAACTTTACTGCACACTAGTTGCACGTGAATCCACGTTATTACAGCTGAAACTAAGCAAAATACAAATGCATTTGCTTGTTTTCAGTGATATTAATATTACTGGACACTAATTGCACATGAAGCCACATTATTACAGCTGAAACTAAGTAAAATACACATACATTTGCTTGTTTTCAGTGATATTAACATTACTGCAAACTAATCGCACATGAAGCCGCATTATTTCAGCTGATACTAAGTAAAATACACATGCATTTGCTTGGTTTCAGTGATATTAACAATACTGCACACTAATTGCACATGAATCCACGTTATTACAGCTGAAACTAAGTAAATTACACATGCATTTGCTTCTTTTCAGTGATATTAACATTACTGCACACTAATTGCACATGAATCCACGTTATTACAGCTGAAACTAAGTAAAATACACATGCATTTGCTTGTTTCCAGTGATATTAACATTACTGCAAACTAATTGCACTTGAAGCCGCATTATTTCAGCTGATACTAAGTAAAATACACATGCATTTGCTTGGTTTCAGTGATTTTAACATTACTGCACACTAATTGCACAAAAAGTCAAATTATTACAGCTGAAACTAAGTAAAATACGCATGCATTTGATTGTTTTCAGTGATATTAACCTTACTGCACACTAATTGGACATGAATTTATGTTATTACAGCTGAAACTAAAAAAATTACACATGCATTTGGTGGTTTTCAGTGATTTTAACATTACTGCACACTAATTGCACATGAAGCCACATTATTACAGCTCAAACTAAGTAAAATACACACGCATTTGCTTTTTTTCAGTGATATTAACAATACTGCACACTAATTGCACATGATGTTAGGTTCTTACAGCTCAAACTAAGTAAATTACATTTGCATTTGCTGGTTTTCAGTTATTTTAACATTACTGCACACTATTTTAACGTGAAGCCACATTATTACAGCTGAAACTAAGTAAAATACACATTCTTTTGCTTGTTTTCGGTGATATTAACCTTACTGCACACTAATTGCACATGAATCCACGTTATTACAGCTGAAACTAAGTAAAATACACATGCATTTGCTTGTTTTCAGTGATATTAACAATACTGCACACTAATTGCACATGATGTTAGGTTCTTACAGCTCAAACTAAGTAAAATACACATGCACTTGCTTGTTTTCACCGACTTTAACATTACTGCACACTAATTGCACATGAATTTAAGTTATTACAGCTGAAACTAAGTAAATTACATTTGCATTTGCTGGTTTTCAGTGATTTTAACATTACTGCACACTATTTGCACGTGAAGCGACCTTATTACAGCTGAAGCTAAGTGAAATACACATGCATTTGCTTGTTTTAAGTGATTTTAACATTACCGCAAACTAATTCCACTTGAAGCCGCATTATTTCAGCTGAAACTAAGTAAAATACACATGCATTTGCTTGTTTTCAGTGATTTTAACCTTACTGCACACTAATTGCACGTAAATCCACGTTATTACAGCTGAAACTAAGTAAAATACACATGCATTTGCTTGTTTTCAGTGATATTAACAATACTGCACACTAATTGCACATGAATCCACGTTATTACAGCTGAAACTAAGTAAATTACACATGCATTTGCTTCTTTTCAGTGATATTAACATTACTGCACACTAATTGCACAAGAATCCACGTTATTACAGCTGAAACTAAGTAAAATACACATGCATTTGCTTGTTTCCAGTGATATTAACATTACTGCAAACTAATTGCACTTGAAGCCGCATTATTTCAGCTGATACTAAGTAAAATACACATGCATTTGCTTGGTTTCAGTGATTTTAACATTACTGCACACTAATTGCACAAAAATTCAAATTATTACAGCTGAAACTAAGTAAAACACGCATGCATTTGCTTGTTTTCAGTGATATTAACCTTACTGCACACTAATTGCACGTAAATCCACGTTATTACAGCTGAAACTAAGTAAAATACACATGCATTTGCTTGTTTTCAGTGATATTAACATACTGCACACTAATTGCACATGAATCCACGTTATTACAGCTGAAACTAAGTAAATTACACATGCATTTGCTTCTTTTCAGTGATATTAACATTAGTGCACACTAATTGCACATGAATCCACGTTATTACAGCTGAAACTAAGTAAAATACACATGCATTTGCTTGTTTTCAGTGATATTAACAACACTGCACACTAATTGCACATGAAGCCACATTATTACAGCTGAAACTAAGTAAAATACACATGCATTTGCTTGTTTTCAGTGATATTATTAATACTGCACACTAATTGGACATGAATTTATGTTATTACAGCTGAAACTAAAAAAATTACACATGCATTTGGTGGTTTTCAGTGATTTTAACATTACTGCACACTAATTGTACATGAAGCCACAATATTACAGCTCAAACTAAGTAAAATACACACGCATTTGCTTTTTTTCAGTGATATTAACAATACTGCACACTAATTGCACATGATGTTAGGTTCTTACAGCTCAAACTAAGTAAATTACATTTGGATTTGCTGGTTTTCAGTGATTTTAACATTACTGCACACTATTTGCACGTGAAGCCACATTATTACAGCTGAAACTAAGTGAAATACACATGCATTTGCTTGTTTTCAGTGATTTTAACATTACTGCACACTAATTGCACAAAAAGCCACATTTTTACAGCTGAAACTAAGTAAAATACGCATGCATTTGCTTGTTTTCAGTGATATTAACCTTACTGCACACTAATTGCACATGATTTTAAGTTATTACAGCTGAAACTAAGTAAATTACACATGCATTTGCTTGTTTTCAGTGATATTAACTTTACTGCACACTAGTTACACGTGAATCCACGTTATTACAGCTGAAACTAAGCAAAATACAAATGGATTTGCTTGTTTTCAGTGATATTAATATTACTGGACACAAATTGCACATGAAGCCACATTATTACAGCAGAAACTAAGTGAAATACACATGCATTTGGTTGTTTTCAGTGATATTAACTTTACTGCACACAAATTGCACATGAATCCACGTTATTACAGCTGAAACTAAGTAAATAACACATGCATTTGCTTCTTTTCAGTGATATTAACATTACTGCACACAAATTGCACATGAATCCACGTTAATACAGCTGAAACTAAGTAAATTACACATGCATTTGCTTCTTTTCAGTCATATTAACATTACTGCACACAAATTGCACATGAATTCACGTTATTACAGCTGAAACTAAGTAAATTACACATGCATTTGCTTCTTTTCAGTGATATTAATATTACTGGACACTAATTGCACATGAAGCCACATTATTACAGCTGAAACTAAGTAAAATACACATACATTTGCTTGTTTTCAGTGATATTAACATTACTGCAAACTAATGCACATGAATCACGTTATTACAGCTGAAACTAAGTAAATTACACATGCATTTGCTTGTTTTCAGTGATATTAACATTACTGCACACTAATTGCACATAAATCAACGTTATTACAGGTGAAACTAAGTAAATTACACATGCATTTGCTTGTTTTCAGTGACATTAACATTACTGCACACTAATTGCACATGATGTTAGGTTCTTACAGCTCAAACTAAGTAAATTACATTTGGATTTGCTGGTTTCAGTGATTTTAACATTACTGCACACTATTTGCACGTGAAGCCACATTATTACAGCTGAAACTAAGTGAAATACACATGCATTTGCTTGTTTCAGTGATTTTAACATTACTGCACACTAATTGCACAAAAAGCCACATTTTTACAGCTGAAACTAAGTAAAATACGCATGCATTTGCTTGTTTTCAGTGATATTAACCTTACTGCACACTAATTGCACATGATTTTAAGTTATTACAGCTGAAACTAAGTAAATTACACATGCATTTGCTTGTTTTCAGTGATATTAACTTTACTGCACACTAGTTACACGTGAATCCACGTTATTACAGCTGAAACTAAGCAAAATACAAATGGATTTGCTTGTTTTCAGTGATATTAATATTACTGGACACAAATTGCACATGAAGCCACATTATTACAGCGAAACTAAGTGAAATACACATGCATTTGTTGTTTTCAGTGATATTAACTTTACTGCACACAAATTGCACATGAATCCACGTTATTACAGCTGAAACTAAGTAAATAACACATGCATTTGCTTCTTTTCAGTGATATTAACATTACTGCACACAATTGCACATGAATCACGTTAATACAGCTGAAACTAAGTAAATTACACATGCATTGCTTTTTTCAGTCATATTAACATTACTGCACACAAATTGCACATGAATTCACGTTATTACAGCTGAAACTAAGTAAATTACACATGCATTTGCTTTTTTCAGTGATATTAATATTACTGGACACTAATTGCACATGAAGCCACATTATTACAGCTGAAACTAAGTAAAATACACATACATTTGCTTGTTTTCAGTGATATTAACATTACTGCAAACTAATCGCACATGAATTCACGTTATTACAGCTGAAACTAAGTAAATTACACATGCATTTGCTTGTTTTCAGTGATATTAACATTACTGCACACTAATTGCACATAAATCAACGTTATTACAGGTGAAACTAAGTAAATTACACATGCATTTGCTTGTTTTCAGTGACATTAACATTACTGCACACTAATTGCACATGAATGTTAGGTTCTTACAGCTCAAACTAAGTAAATTACATTTGGATTGCTGGTTTTCAGTGATTTTAACATTACTGCACACTATTGCACGTGAAGCCACATTATTACAGCTGAAACTAAGTGAAATACACATGCATTTGCTTGTTTTCAGTGATTTTAACATTACTGCACACTAATTGCACAAAAAGCCACATTTTTACAGCTGAAACTAAGTAAAATACGCATGCATTTGCTTGTTTTCAGTGATATTAACCTTACTGCACCACTAATTGCACATGATTTTTAAGTTATTACAGCTGAAACTAAGTAAATTACACATGCATTTGCTTGTTTTCAGTGATATTAACTTTACTGCACACTAGTTACACGTGAATCCACGTTATTACAGCTGAAACTAAGCAAAATACAAATGGATTTGCTTGTTTTCAGTGATATTAATATTACTGGACACAAATTGCACATGAATCCACATTATTACAGAAACTAAGTGAAATACACATGCATTTGGTTGTTTTCAGTGATATTAACTTTACTGCACACAAATTGCACATGAATCCACGTTATCACAGCTAAACTAAGTAAATTACACATGCATTTGCTTCTTTTCAGTGATATTAACATTACTGCATACAAATTGCACAAGAATCCACGTTATTACAGCTCAAACTAAGTAAATTACACATGCAATTGCTTGTTTTCACAATTTTAACATTACTGCACCAATTGCACATGATTTTAAGTTATTACAGCTGAAACTAAGTAAATTACACATGCATTTGCTTGTTTTCAGCGATATTAACTTTACTGCACACTAGTTGCACGTGAATCCACGTTATTACAGCTGAAACTAAGCAAAATACAAATGATTTGCTTGTTTTCAGTGATATTAATATTACTGGACACTAATTGCACATAAAGCCACATTATTACAGCTGAAACTAAGTAAATACACATACATTTGCTTGTTTTCAGTGATATTAACATTACTGCACACTAATCGCACATGAATTCACGTTTTACAGCTGAAACTAAGTAAATTACACATGCATTTGCTTGTTTCAGTGATATTAACATTACTGCACACTAATTGCACATAATTCAACGTTATTACAGCTGAAACTAAAATTACACATGCATTTGCTTGTTTTCAGTACATTAACATTACTGCACACTAATTCCACATGAATCAACGTTTTTACAGCTGAAACTAAGTAATTACACATGCATTTGCTTGTTTTCAGTGTTATTAACATTACTGCACACAAATTGCACATGAATCCACGTTATTACAGCTGAAACTAAGTAAATTACACATGCATTTGCTTCTTTTCAGACATTTAACATTACTGCACACAAATTGCACATGAATCCACGTTATTACAGCTGAAACTAAGAAATTACACATGCATTTGCTTCTTTTCAGTATTAACATTACTGCACACAAATTGCACATGAATCCACGTTAATACAGCTGAAACTAAGTAAATTACACATGCATTTGCTTCTTTTCACAGTCATATTAACATTACTGCACACAATTGCACATGAATTCACGTTATTACAGCTGAAACTAAGTAAATTACACATGCATTTGCTTTTTTCAGTGATATTAACATTAATGCATACAAATTGCACAAGAATCACACGTTATTACAGCTCAAACTAAGTAAATTACACATGCAATTGCTTGTTTTCACCAATTTTAACATTACTGCACACTATTGCACATATTTTAAGTTATTACAGCTGAAACTAAGTAAATTACACATGCATTTGCTTGTTTTCAGTGATATTAACTTTACTGCCACTAGTTGCACGTGAATCCACGTTATTACAGCTGAAACTAAGCAAAATACAAATGCATTTGCTTGTTTTCAGTGATATTAATATTACTGGACACTAATTGCACATGAAGCCACATTATTACAGCTGAAACTAAGTAAAATACACATACATTTGCTTGTTTTCAGTGATATTAACATTACTGCAAACTAATTCGCACATGAATTCACGTTATACAGCTGAAACTAAGTAAATTACACATGCATTTGCTTGTTTTCAGTGATATTAACATTACTGCACACTAATTGCACATAAATCAACGTTATTACAGTGAAACTAAGTAAATTACACATGCATTGTTGTTTTCAGTGACATTTAACATTACTGCACACTAATTCCACATGAATCAACGTTTTTACAGCTGAAACTAAGTAAATTACACATGCATTTGCTTGTTTTCAGTGATATTAACATTACTGCACACTAATTGCACTTGAATCCACGTTTTTAACAGCTGAAACTAAGTAAAATACACATGC
>RQOL01000360.1:0-55524 GCA_013076295.1 Sanderia malayensis
AGGGCAGCGATCCAACCCATTGTACGTGGGGTTGAAAGGGGCATGAGCATAAGTGAGTGCAGCGCATGAAGTGCGCCTTATCAGTCAATGTTTCTTGATAATAGATAGACAGGCAAGGGCAGCGACCTATCCCATTGTACATGGGGTTGAAAGGGGCATGAGCGTAATCGAACGAAGTGCACGAGGTGAACCTATCTGTCAATGTTTCTTGATAATAGATAGACAGGCGCACAGCGATCTAACCAATTGTACGTGGGGTTGGAAGGGGCATGAGGGTAAGCGAGTGCAGCGCACAAAGGGCGCCCTATCAGTCAATGTTTGCTGATAATGGATAGACAAGCGAGCACAGCGATCTAACTCATTGTAATTGGGCTTGAAAGGGGCATGAGCATAAGAGAGTGCAGCGCACAAAGGGCCCCTATCAGTTAATGTTTCCTGATAATAGATAGACAGGCGAGCGCAGCGAGCTCATCCATTGTACGTGGGTTGAAAGTGGCATGAGCGTAAGCGAGTGCAGCGCATGAAGTGCGCCCTACCAGTCAACGTTTCTTGATAATAGATAGACAGGCGAGCACAACAATCTAACCCATTGTACGTGGGTTGAAAGGGGCATCAGCCTAAGCGAGTGCAGCGCACGAAGGGCCCCCCATCAGTCAATGTTTCCTGATAATAGATAAAAAGGCGAGCGCAGCAAGCTCACCCATTGTACATGGGGTTGAAAGGGGCATGAGCGTAAGCGAGTGCAGCGCACGAAGGGCGCCCTATCAGTCAATGTTTCCTAATAATAGATAGACAGGCGAGCGCAGCGAGCTCATCCATTGTATGTGGGGTGCAAAGGGGCATGAGCGTAAGCGAGTGCAGCGCATCAAGTGCGCCCTTCCAGTCAATGTTTCTTGATAATAGATGACAGGCGAGTGCAACTAGCTATCCCATTTCTACATGGGGTTCAAAGGAGCATGAGCGTAACCGAATGCAGCGCACAAAGTGCGCCATATCAGTCAAAGTTTCTTGATAATAGATAGACAGGAGAGCGCAGCAATCTAATCCATTCTACGTGGGGTTGAAAGGGGCATGAGCGTAAGCGAGTGCAGCGCACGAAGGGCGCCCTATCGTCGATGTTTCTTGATAAAAGATAAACAGGCAGCGCAGCGATCCAACCGATTGTACGTGGGGTTCAAAGGGCATGAGCATAAGTGAGTGCAGCGCACGAAGTGCGCCCTATCAGTCAATGCTTCTTGATAATAGATAGACAGGAGAGCGCAGTGATCTAAACCGTTGTACGTGGAATTGAAACTGGCATGAGTGTAAGCGGGTTGCAGCGCACGAAAGGCGACCTATCAGTCAATGTTTCCTGATAATAGATAGACCAGAGAGCGCAGTGATCTAAACGGTTGTACGTGGGGTTGAAACTGGCATGAGTGTAAGCGGGTGCAGCGCACGAAAGGCGACCTATCAGTCAATGTTTCCTGATAATAGATAGACAGGAGAGCGCAGCGATGCAATCCATTGTACGTGGGGTTGAAAGGGACTTGAGCGTAAGCGAACGAAGTGCACGAAGTGCCCCTATCAGTCAATGGTTCTTGATAATAGATAGACAGGCGAGCGCAGTGATCTAATCCATTGTACGTGGGGTTGAAGGGGGCATGAGGGTAGCGAGTGCAGCGCACAAAGGGCGCCCTATCAGTCAAGGTTTCTTAATAATGGATAGACAGGTGAACGCTTCGAGCTATCCCATTGTACATGGGGTTGAACGGGGCATTAACATAAGCGAATGCAGCCCCTGACTTGCGTCCTATCACTCAATGTTTCTTGATAATAGGTAGACAGTCGAGCCCAGCGATCCAACTCATTGTACGTGGGGTTGAAAGGGGCATGAGTCTAAGCGGGTGCAGCACACGAAGGGCGACCTATCAGTCAATGTTTCTTGATAATACATAGACAGGCGAGCGCAGCGATCCAACCATTGTACGTGGGTTGAAAGGGGCATGAGCATAAGTGAGTGCAGCGCATGAAGTGCGCCTTATCAGTCAATGTTTCTTGATAATAGATAGACAGGCAAGGGCAGCGACCTATCCCATTGTACATGGGGTGAAAGGGGCATGAGCGTAATCGAGGCATGAAACCTATCTGTCAATGTTTCTTGATAATAGATAGACAGGCGAGCGCAGCGATCTAACCAATTGTACCTGGGGTTGAAAGGGGCATGAGCATAAGTGAGTGCAGCGCACAAAGGGCCCCTATCAGTCAATGTTTCCTGATAGTAGATAGACAGGCGAGCGCAGCAAGCTCATGCATTGTACGTGGGGATAAAAAGGGGCATGAGCACAAGCAAACGCAGCGTGCGAAGTGCTCCCTATCAGTCAATGTTTCCTGATAATAGATAGACAGGCGAGGGCAGCAAGCTATCCCATTGTACATGGGGATGAAAGGGGCATGAGCGTAAGCGAATGAAGCGTACGAAGTGTCCCTATCAGTCAATATTTCTTGACAATGGATAGACAGGTCAGCGCAGCGATCTAACTCATTGTACGTGGGGTTGAAAGGGGCATGAGCGTAAGCGAGTGCAGCGCACAAAGTGCGCCCTATCAGTCACTTTTTTTTATAATAGATAGACAAGCGAGCGCAGTGAGCTAACCCATTGTACATGGGGGTGAAAGGGGCATGAGCGTAAGCAAATAAAGTGCACGAAGTGCCCGTATCAGTCAATGTTTCTTGATAAAAGATAGACAGGCGAGCGCAGCGATCTAACCCATTGTACGTGGGGTTGAAATGGGCATGAGCGTAAGCGAGTGCAGCGCATGAAGTGCACCCTATCAGCCAATGTTTCCTGATAATAGATAGACAGGCGAGCGCAGCGAGCTCACCCATTGTACGTGGGGTTGAAAGGGGCATGTGCGTAAGCGAGTGCAGCGCAAGAAGTGCACCCTACCAGTCAATATTTCTTGATAATGGATAGACAGGTGAGCGCAGCGATCTAACTCATTGTACGTGGGGTTGAAAGGGGCATGAGCATAAGCGAGTGCAGCGCACGAAGTGGCCCTATCAGTCAATGTTTCTTGATAATACATAGACAGGCGAGGGCAGCGATCCAACCCATTGTACGTGGGGTTGAAAGGGGCATGACATAAGCGAGTGCAGCGCACGAAGTGGCCCTATCAGTCAATGTTTCTTGATAATACATAGACAGGCGAGGGCAGCGATCCAACCCATTGTACGTGGGGTTGAAAGGGGCATGAGCATAAGTGAGTGCAGCGCATGAAGTGCGCCTTATCAGTCAATGTTTCTTGATAATAGATAGACAGGCAAGGGCAGCGACCTATCCCATTGTACATGGGGTTGAAAGGGCATGAGCGTAATCGAACGAAGTGCACGAGGTGAACCTATCTGTCAATGTTTCTTGATAATAGATAGACAGGCGAGCGCAGCGATCTAACCAATTGTACGTGGGGTTGGAAGGGGCATGAGGGTAAGGGAGTGCAGCGCACAAAGGGCGCCCTATCAGTCAATGTTGCTGATAATGGATAGACAGGCGAGCACAGCGATCTAACTCATTGTAATTGGGGTTGAAAGGGCATGAGCATAAGAGAGTGCAGCGCACAAAGGGCCCCTACCAGTCAACGTTTCTTGATAATAGATAGACAGGCGAGCACAACGAGCTATCCCATTGTACATGGGGTTGAATAGGGGCATGAGCTTAAGCGAGTGCAGTGCACGGAGGGCGCCCTATCAGTCAATGTTTCTTGATAATTGATAGACAGGAGAGTGAAGCGATCTAACCCATTGCACATGGGGTTGAAAGGGGCATGAACGTAAGCGAATGCAGCCCACGAAGTGCGTCCTATCAGTCAATGATTCTTGATAATAGGTAGACAGGCGGGCACAGTGATCTAACCCATTGTACGTGGGGTTAAAAAGGGCATGAGCGTAAGCGAGTGCAGCGCACAAAGTGCGCCCTATCAGTCAATTTTTTTTATACTAGATAGACAAGCGAGCGCAGTGAGCTAACCCATTGTACATGGGGATGAAAGGGGCATGAGCGTAAGCAAATAAAGTGCACGAAGTGCCCGTACCAGTCAATGTTTCTTGATAAGAGATAGACAGGCGAGCGCAGCGATCTAACCCATTGTACGTGGGGTTGAAAGGGGCATGAGCGTAAGCGAGTGCAGCGCACAAAGGGCGCCCTATCAGTCAAGGTTTCTTAATAATGGATAGACAGGTGAACGCTTCGAGCTATCCCATTGTACATGGGGTTGAACGGGGCATTAACATAAGCGAATGCAGCCCCTGACTTGCGTCCTATCACTCAATGTTTCTTGATAATAGGTAGACAGTCGAGCCCAGCGATCCAACTCATTGTACGTGGGGTTGAAAGGGGCATGAGCATAAGTGATTGCAGCGCACGAAGTGCGCCCTATCAGTCAATGCTTCTTGATAATAGATAGACAGGAGAGCGCAGTGATCTAAACCGTTGTACGTGGAATTGAAACTGGCATGAGTGTAAGCGGGTGCAGCGCACGAAAGGCGACCTATCAGTCAATGTTTCCTGATAATAGATAGACAGGAGAGCGCAGCGATGCAATCCATTGTACGTGGGGTTGAAAGGGGCTTGAGCGTAAGCGAATGAAGTGCATGAAGTGCTCCTATCAGTCAATGGTTCTTGATAATAGATAGACAGGCGAGCGCAGTGATCTAACCCATTATACGTGGGGTTGAAAGGGGCATGAGGGTAAGCAAGTGCAGCGCATGAAGTGCGCCTTATCAGTCAATGTTTCTTGATAATAGATAGACAGGCAAGGGCAGCGACCTATCCCATTGTACATGGGGTTGAAAGGGGCATAAGCGTAATCGAGGCATGAACCTATCTGTCAATGTTTCTTGATAATAGATAGACAGGCGAGCGCAGCGATCTAACCAATTGTACCTGGGGTTGAAAGGGGCATGAGCATAAGTGAGTGCAGCGCACAAAGGGCCCCTATCAGTCAATGTTTCCTGATAGTAGATAGACAGGCGAGCGCAGCGAGCTCATGCATTGTACGTGGGGATAAAAGGGGCATGAGCACATGCGAATGCAGCGTGTGAAGTGCTCCCTATCAGTCAATGTTTCCTGATAATAGATAGACAGGCGAGGGCAGCAAGCTATCCCATTGTACATGGGGTTGAAAGGGACATGAGCGTAAGCGAGTGGAGCGCATGAAGTGCGCCCTACCAGTACCCTAGCTATCCCATTGTACATGGGGTTGAAAGGGGCATCAGCGTAAGCGAGTGCAGCGCACGAAGGGCCCCCCATCAGTCAATGTTTCCTGATAATAGATAAAAAGGCGAGCGCAGCAAGCTCACCCATTGTACATGGGGTTGAAAGGGGCATGAGCGTAAGCGAGTGCAGCGCACGAAGTGCCCCTATCAGTCAATAGTTCTTGATAATAGATAGACAGGCGAGCGCAGTGATCTAATCCACTGTACGTGGGGTTGAAGGGGGCATGAGGGTAAGCGAGTGCAGCGCACAAAGGGCGCCCTATCAGTCAAGGTTTCTTAATAATGGATAGACAGGTGAACGCTTCGAGCTATCCCATTGTACATGGGGTTGAACGGGGCATTAACATAAGCGAATGCAGCCCCTGACTTGCGTCCTATCACTCAATGTTTCTTGATAATAGGTAGACAGTCGAGCCCAGCGATCCAACTCATTGTACGTGGGGTTGAAAGGGGCATGAGTCTAAGCGGGTGCAGCACACGAAGGGCGACCTATCAGTCAATGTTTCTTGATAATACATAGACAGGCGAGCGCAGCGATCCAGCCCATTGTACGTGGGGTTGAAAGGGGCATGAGCATAAGTGAGTGCAGCGCATGAAGTGCGCCTTATCAGTCAATGTTTCTTGATAATAGATAGACAGGCAAGGGCAGCGACCTATCCCATTGTACATGGGGTTGAAAGGGGCATGAGCGTAATCGAGGCATGAACCTATCTGTCAATGTTTCTTGATAATAGATAGACAGGCGAGCGCAGCGATCTAACCAATTGTACCTGGGGTTGAAAGGGGCATGAGCATAAGTGAGTGCAGCGCACAAAGGGCCCCTATCAGTCAATGTTTCCTGATAGTAGATAGACAGGCGAGCGCAGCAAGCTCATGCATTGTACGTGGGGATAAAAGGGGCATGAGCACAAGCAAACGCAGCGTGCGAAGTGCTCCCTATCAGTCAATGTTTCCTGATAATAGATAGACAGGCGAGGGCAGCAAGCTATCCCATTGTACATGGGGATGAAAGGGGCATGAGCGTAAGCGAATGAAGCGTACAAAGTGTCCCTATCAGTCAATATTTCTTGACAATGGATAGACAGGTCAGCGCAGCGATCTAACTCATTGTACGTGGGGTTGAAAGGGGCATGAGCGTAAGCGAGTGCAGCGCACAAAGTGCGCCCTATCAGTCACTTTTTTTTATAATAGATAGACAAGCGAGCGCAGTGAGCTAACCCATTGTACATGGGGGTGAAAGGGGCATGAGCGTAAGCAAATAAAGTGCACGAAGTGCCCGTATCAGTCAATGTTTCTTGATAAAAGATAGACAGGCGAGCGCAGCGATCTAACCCATTGTACGTGGGGTTGAAATGGGCATGAGCGTAAGCGAGTGCAGCGCATGAAGTGCACCCTATCAGCCAATGTTTCCTGATAATAGATAGACAGGCGAGCGCAGCGAGCTCACCCATTGTACGTGGGGTTGAAAGGGGCATGTGCGTAAGCGAGTGCAGCGCAAGAAGTGCACCCTACCAGTCAATATTTCTTGATAATGGATAGACAGGTGAGCGCAGCAATCTAACTCATTGTACGTGGGGTTGAAAGGGACTTGAGCATAAGCGAGTGCAGCGCACGAAGTGGCCCTATCAGTCAATGTTTCTTGATAATACATAGACAGGCGAGGGCAGCGATCCAACCCATTGTACGTGGGGTTGAAAGGGGCATGAGCATAAGCGAGTGCAGCGCACGAAGTGGCCCTATCAGTCAATGTTTCTTGATAATACATAGACAGGCGAGGGCAGCGATCCAACCCATTGTACGTGGGGTTGAAAGGGGCATGAGCATAAGTGAGTGCAGCGCATGAAGTGCGCCTTATCAGTCAATGTTTCTTGATAATAGATAGACAGGCAAGGGCAGCGACCTATCCCATTGTACATGGGGTTGAAAGGGGCATGAGCGTAATCGAACGAAGTGCACGAGGTGAACCTATCTGTCAATGTTTCTTGATAATAGATAGACAGGCGAGCGCAGCGATCTAACCAATTGTACGTGGGGTTGGAAGGGGCATGAGGGTAAGGGAGTGCAGCGCACAAAGGGCGCCCTATCAGTCAATGTTTGCTGATAATGGATAGACAGGCGAGCACAGCGATCTAACTCATTGTAATTGGGGTTGAAAGGGGCATGAGCATAAGAGAGTGCAGCGCACAAAGGGCCCCTACCAGTCAACGTTTCTTGATAATAGATAGACAGGCGAGCACAACGAGCTATCCCATTGTACATGGGGTTGAATAGGGGCATGAGCTTAAGCGAGTGCAGTGCACGGAGGGCGCCCTATCAGTCAATGTTTCTTGATAATTGATAGACAGGAGAGTGAAGCGATCTAACCCATTGCACATGGGGTTGAAAGGGGCATGAACGTAAGCGAATGCAGCCCACGAAGTGCGTCCTATCAGTCAATGTTTCTTGATAATAGGTAGACAGGCGGGCACAGTGATCTAACCCATTGTACGTGGGGTTAAAAAGGGCATGAGCGTAAGCGAGTGCAGCGCACAAAGTGCGCAATATCAGTCAATTTTTTTTATACTAGATAGACAAGCGAGCGCAGTGAGCTAACCCATTGTACATGGGGTTGAAAAGGGGCGTGAGCGTAAGCGAGTGCAGCGCACAAAGGGCGCCCTATCAGTCAAGGTTTCTTAATAATGGATAGACAGGTGAACGCTTTGAGCTATCCCATTGTCTATGGGGTTGAACGGGGCATTAACATAAGCGAATGCAGCCCCTGACTTGCGTCCTATCACTCAATGTTTCTTGATAATAGGTAGACAGTCGAGCCCAGCGATCCAACTCATTGTACGTGGGGTTGAAAGGGGCATGAGCATAAGTGAGTGCAGCGCACGAAGTGCGCCCTATCAGTCAATGCTTCTTGATAATAGATAGACAGGAGAGCGCAGTGATCTAAACCGTTGTACGTGGAATTGAAACTGGCATGAGTGTAAGCGGGTGCAGCGCACGAAAGGCGAC
Source organism: Sanderia malayensis (assembly GCA_013076295.1). NCBI lineage: Eukaryota > Metazoa > Cnidaria > Scyphozoa > Semaeostomeae > Pelagiidae > Sanderia > Sanderia malayensis. Next base: position 8,254 of record RQOL01000360.1, read on the forward strand.
CTATCAGTCAATGTTTCCTGATAATAGATAGACAGGAGAGCGCAGCGATGCAATCCATTGTACGTGGGGTTGAAAGGGGCTTGAGCGTAAGCGAATGAAGTGCATGAAGTGCTCCTATCAGTCAATGGTTCTTGATAATAGATAGACAGGCGAGCGCAGTGATCTAACCCATTGTACGTGGGTTGAAAGGGGCATCAGGGTAAGCAAGTGCAGCGCATGAAGTGCGCCTTATCAGTCAATGTTTCTTGATAATAGATAGACAGGCAAGGGCAGCGACCTATCCCATTGTACATGGGGTTGAAAGGGGCATAAGCGTAATCGAGGCATGAACCTATCTGTCAATGTTTCTTGATAATAGATAGACAGGCGAGCGCAGCGATCTAACCAATTGTACCTGGGGTTGAAAGGGGCATGAGCATAAGTGAGTGCAGCGCACAAAGGGCCCCTATCAGTCAATGTTTCCTGATAGTAGATAGACAGGCGAGCGCAGCGAGCTCATGCATTGTACGTGGGGATAAAAGGGGCATGAGCACATGCGAATGCAGCGTGTGAAGTGCTCCCTATCAGTCAATGTTTCCTGATAATAGATAGACAGGCGAGGGCAGCAAGCTATCCCATTGTACATGGGGTTGAAAGGGACATGAGCGTAAGCGAGTGGAGCGCATGAAGTGCGCCCTACCAGTACCCTAGCTATCCCATTGTACATGGGGTTGAAAGGGGCATGAGCGTATGCGAGTGCAACACATGAAGGGCGCCCTATCAGTCAATGCTTCTTGATAATAGATAGACAGTCGAGCGCAGCGAGCTCTCCCATTGTACGTGGGGTTGAAAGGGGCATGAGCGTTAGCGTGTGCAGCGCATGAAGTGCGCCCTACCAGTCAATGTTTCTTGATAATAGAAAGACAGCTGAGCGCAGCGAGCTATCCCATTGTACGAGGGGTTTAACTGGGCATGAGCGTAAGCGAATGCAGCACACGAAGTGGCCCTATCAGTCAATGTTTCTTGATAATACATAGACAGGCGAGGGCAGCGATCCAACCCATTGTACGTGGGGTTGAAAGGGGCATGAGCATAAGTGAGTGCAGCGCATGAAGTGCGCCTTATCAGTCAATGTTTCTTGATAATAGATAGACAGGCAAGGGCAGCGACCTATCCCATTGTACATGGGGTTGAAAGGGGCATGAGCGTAATCGAACGAAGTGCACGAGGTGAACCTATCTGTCAATGTTTCTTGATAATAGATAGACAGGCGAGCACAGCGATCTAACCAATTGTACGTGGGGTTGGAAGGGGCATGAGGGTAAGCGAGTGCAGCGCACAAAGGGCGCCCTATCAGTCAATGTTTGCTGATAATGGATAGACAAGCGAGCACAGCGATCTAACTCATTGTAATTGGGGTTGAAAGGGGCATGAGCATAAGAGAGTGCAGCGCACAAAGGGCCCCTATCAGTTAATGTTTCCTGATAATAGATAGACAGGCGAGCGCAGCGAGCTCATCCATTGTACGTGGGGTTGAAAGTGGCATGAGCGTAAGCGAGTGCAGCGCACGAAGGGCGCCCTATCAGTCAATGCTTCCTAATAATAGATAGATAATAGATAGACAGGCGAACGCAGCGAGCTCATCCATTGTATGTGGGGTTGAAAGGGGCATGAGCGTTAGCGTGTGCAGCGCATGAAGTGCGCCCTACCAGTCAATGTTTCTTGATAATAGAAAGACAGCTGAGCGCAGCGAGCTATCCCATTGTACGAGGGGTTTAACTGGGCATGAGCGTAAGCGAATGCAGCACACGAAGTGGCCCTATCAGTCAATGTTTCTTGATAATACATAGACAGGCGAGGGCAGCGATCCAACCCATTGTACGTGGGGTTGAAAGGGGCATGAGCATAAGTGAGTGCAGCGCATGAAGTGCGCCTTATCAGTCAATGTTTCTTGATAATAGATAGACAGGCAAGGGCAGCGACCTATCTCATTGTACATGGGGTTGAAAGGGGCATGAGCGTAATCGAACGAATTGCACGAGGTGAACCTATCTGTCAATGTTTCTTGATAATAGATAGACAGGCGAGCACAGCGATCTAACCAATTGTACGTGGGGTTGGAAGGGGCATGAGGGTAAGCGAGTGCAGCGCACAAAGGGCGCCCTATCAGTCAATGTTTGCTGATAATGGATAGACAAGGGAGCACAGCGATCTAACTCATTGTAATTGGGGTTGAAAGGGGCATGAGCATAAGAGAGTGCAGCGCACAAAGGGCCCCTATCAGTTAATGTTTCCTGATAATAGATAGACAGGCGAGCGCAGCGAGCTCATCCATTGTACGTGGGGTTGAAAGTGGCATGAGCGTTAGCGAGTGCAGCGCATGAAGTGCGCCCTACCAGTCAACGTTTCTTGATAATAGATAGACAGGCGAGCACAACAATCTAACCCATTGTACGTGGGGTTGAAAGGGGCATCAGCGTAAGCGAGTGCAGCGCACGAAGGGCCCCCCATCAGTCAATGTTTCCTGATAATAGATAAAAAGGCGAGCGCAGCAAGCTCACCCATTGTACATGGGGTTGAAAGGGGCATGAGCGTAAGCGAGTGCAGCGCACGAAGGGCGCCCTATCAGTCAATGTTTCCTAATAATAGATAGACAGGCGAGCGCAGCGAGCTCATCCATTGTATGTGGGGTTCAAAGGGGCATGAGCGTAAGCGAGTGCAGCGCATCAAGTGCGCCCTTCCAGTCAATGTTTCTTGATAATAGATGGACAGGCGAGTGCAACTAGCTATCCCATTTCTACATGGGGTTCAAAGGAGCATGACCGTAACCGAATGCAGCGCACAAAGTGCGCCATATCAGTCAAAGTTTCTTGATAATAGATAGACAGGAGAGCGCAGCGATCTAATCCATTCTATGTGGGGTTGAAAGGGGCATGAGCGTAAGCGAGTGCAGCGCACGAAGGGCGCCCTATCAGTCAATGTTTCTTGATAATAGATAGACAGGCAAGGGCAGCGACCTATCCCATTGTACATGGGGTTGAAAGGGGCATGAGCGTAATCGAACGAAGTGCACGAGGTGAACCTATCTGTCAATGTTTCTTGATAATAGATAGACAGGCGAGCACAGCGATCTAACCAATTGTACGTGGGGTTGGAAGGGGCATGAGGGTAAGCGAGTGCAGCGCACAAAGGGCGCCCTATCAGTCAATGTTTGCTGATAATGGATAGACAAGCGAGCACAGCGATCTAACTCATTGTAATTGGGGTTGAAAGGGGCATGAGCATAAGAGAGTGCAGCGCACAAAGGGCCCCTATCAGTTAATGTTTCCTGATAATAGATAGACAGGCGAGCGCAGCGAGCTCATCCATTGTACGTGGGGTTGAAAGTGGCATGAGCGTAAGCGAGTGCAGCGCACGAAGGGCGCCCTATCAGTCAATGCTTCCTAATAATAGATAGATAATAGATAGACAGGCGAACGCAGCGAGCTCATCCATTGTATGTGGGGTTGAAAGGGGCATGAGCGTTAGCGTGTGCAGCGCATGAAGTGCGCCCTACCAGTCAATGTTTCTTGATAATAGAAAGACAGCTGAGCGCAGCGAGCTATCCCATTGTACGAGGGGTTTAACTGGGCATGAGCGTAAGCGAATGCAGCACACGAAGTGGCCCTATCAGTCAATGTTTCTTGATAATACATAGACAGGCGAGGGCAGCGATCCAACCCATTGTACGTGGGGTTGAAAGGGGCATGAGCATAAGTGAGTGCAGCGCATGAAGTGCGCCTTATCAGTCAATGTTTCTTGATAATAGATAGACAGGCAAGGGCAGCGACCTATCCCATTGTACATGGGGTTGAAAGGGGCATGAGCGTAATCGAACGAATTGCACGAGGTGAACCTATCTGTCAATGTTTCTTGATAATAGATAGACAGGCGAGCACAGCGATCTAACCAATTGTACGTGGGGTTGGAAGGGGCATGAGGGTAAGCGAGTGCAGCGCACAAAGGGCGCCCTATCAGTCAATGTTTGCTGATAATGGATAGACAAGGGAGCACAGCGATCTAACTCATTGTAATTGGGGTTGAAAGGGGCATGAGCATAAGAGAGTGCAGCGCACAAAGGGCCCCTATCAGTTAATGTTTCCTGATAATAGATAGACAGGCGAGCGCAGCGAGCTCATCCATTGTACGTGGGGTTGAAAGTGGCATGAGCGTTAGCGAGTGCAGCGCATGAAGTGCGCCCTACCAGTCAACGTTTCTTGATAATAGATAGACAGGCGAGCACAACAATCTAACCCATTGTACGTGGGGTTGAAAGGGGCATCAGCGTAAGCGAGTGCAGCGCACGAAGGGCCCCCCATCAGTCAATGTTTCCTGATAATAGATAAAAAGGCGAGCGCAGCAAGCTCACCCATTGTACATGGGGTTGAAAGGGGCATGAGCGTAAGCGAGTGCAGCGCACGAAGGGCGCCCTATCAGTCAATGTTTCCTAATAATAGATAGACAGGCGAGCGCAGCGAGCTCATCACTTGTATGTGGGGTTCAAAGGGGCATGAGCGTAAGCGAGTGCAGCGCATCAAGTGCGCCCTATCAGTCAATGCTTCTTGATAATAGATAGACAGGAGAGCGCAGTGATCTAAACCGCTGTACGTGGAATTGAAACTGGCATGAGTGTAAGCGGGTGCAGCGCACGAAAGGCGACCTATCAGTCAATGTTTCCTGATAATAGATAGACAAGAGAGCGCAGTGATCTAAACGGTTGTACGTGGGGTTGAAACTGGCATGAGTGTAAGCGGGTGCAGCGCACGAAAGGCGACCTATCAGTCAATGTTTCCTGATAATAGATAGACAGGAGAGCGCAGCGATGCAATCCATTGTACGTGGGGTTGAAAGGGACTTGAGCGTAAGCGAACGAAGTGCACGAAGTGCCCCTATCAGTCAATGGTTCTTGATAATAAATAGACAGGCGAGCGCAGTGATCTAATCCATTGTACGTGGGGTTGAAGGGGGCATGAGGGTAAGCGAGTGCAGCGCACAAAGGGCGCCCTATCAGTCAAGGTTTCTTAATAATGGATAGACAGGTGAACGCTTCGAGCTATCCCATTGTACATGGGGTTGAACGGGGCATTAACATAAGCGAATGCAGCCCCTGACTTGCGTCCTATCACTCAATGTTTCTTGATAATAGGTAGACAGTCGAGCCCAGCGATCCAACTCATTGTACGTGGGGTTGAAAGGGGCATGAGTCTAAGCGGGTGCAGCACACGAAGGGCGACCTATCAGTCAATGTTTCTTGATAATACATAGACAGGCGAGCGCAGCGATCCAACCCATTGTACGTGGGGTTGAAAGGGGCATGAGCATAAGTGAGTGCAGCGCATGAAGTGCGCCTTATCAGTCAATGTTTCTTGATAATAGATAGACAGGCAAGGGCAGCGACCTATCCCATTGTACATGGGGTTGAAAGGGCATGAGCGTAATCGAGGCATGAACCTATCTGTCAATGTTTCTTGATAATAGATAGACAGGCGAGCGCAGCGATCTAACCAATTGTACCTGGGGTTGAAAGGGCGTGAGCATAAGTGAGTGCAGCGCACAAAGGGCCCTATCAGTCAATGTTTCCTGATAGTAGATAGACAGGCGAGCGCAGCGAGCTCATGCATTGTACGTGGGGATAAAAGGGGCATGAGCACAAGCGAACGCAGCGTGCGAAGTGCTCCCTATCAGTCAATGTTTCCTGATAATAGATAGACAGGCGAGGGCAGCAAGCTATCCCATTGTACACGGGGATGAAAGGGGCATGAGCGTAAGCGAATGAAGCGCACGAAGTGTCCCTATCAGTCAATATTTCTTGACAATGGATAGACAGGTCAGCGCAGCGATCTAACTCATTGTACGTGGGGTTGAAAGGGGCATGAGCGTAAGCGAGTGCAGCGCACAAAGTGCGCCCTATCAGTCACTTTTTTTTATACTAGATAGACAAGCGAGCGCAGTGAGCTAACCCATTGTACATGGGGGTGAAAGGGGCATGAGCGTTAGCAAATAAAGTGCACGAAGTGCCCGTATCAGTCAATGTTTCTTGATAAAAGATAGACAGGCGAGCGCAGCGATCTAACCCATTGTACGTGGGGTTGAAATGGGCATGAGCGTAAGCGAGTGCAGCGCATGAAGTGCACCCTATCAGCCAATGTTTCCTGATAATAGATAGACAGGCGAGCGCAGCGAGCTCACCCATTGTACGTGGGGTTGGAAGGGGCATGAGGGTAAGCGAGTGCAGCGCACAAAGGGCGCCCTATCAGTCAATGTTTGCTGATAATGGATAGACAAGCGAGCACAGCGATCTAACTCATTGTAATTGGGGTTGAAAGGGGCATGAGCATAAGAGAGTGCAGCGCACAAAGGGCCCCTATCAGTTAATGTTTCCTGATAATAGATAGACAGGCGAGCGCAGCGAGCTCATCCATTGTACGTGGGGTTGAAAGTGGCATGAGCGTAAGCGAGTGCAGCGCACGAAGGGCGCCCTATCAGTTAATGTTTCCTGATAATAGATAGACAGGCGAGCGCAGCGAGCTCATCCATTGTACGTGGGGTTGAAAGTGGCATGAGCGTAAGCGAGTGCAGCGCACGAAGGGCGCCCTATCAGTCAATGCTTCCTAATAATAGATAGATAATAGATAGACAGGCGAACGCAGCGAGCTCATCCATTGTATGTGGGGTTGAAAGGGGCATGAGCGTTAGCGTGTGCAGCGCATGAAGTGCGCCCTACCAGTCAATGTTTCTTGATAAAAGATAGACAGGCGAGCGCAGCGATCTAACCCATTGTACGTGGGGTTGAAATGGGCATGAGCGTAAGCGAGTGCAGCGCATGAAGTGCACCTATCAGCCAATGTTTCCTGATAATAGATAGACAGGCGAGCGCAGCGAGCTCACCCATTGTACGTGGGGTTGAAAGGGGCATGTGCGTAAGCGAGTGCAGCGCAAGAAGTGCACCCTACCAGTCAATATTTCTTGATAATGGATAGACAGGTGAGCGCAGCAATCTAACTCATTGTACGTGGGGTTGAAAGGGACTTGAGCATAAGCGAGTGCAGCGCACGAAGTGGCCCTATCAGTCAATGTTTCTTGATAATACATAGACAGGCGAGGGCAGCGATCCAACCCATTGTACGTGGGGTTGAAAGGGGCATGAGCATAAGCGAGTGCAGCGCACGAAGTGGCCCTATCAGTCAATGTTTCTTGATAATACATAGACAGGCGAGGGCAGCGATCCAACCCATTGTACGTGGGGTTGAAAGGGGCATGAGCATAAGTGAGTGCAGCGCATGAAGTGCGCCTTATCAGTCAATGTTTCTTGATAATAGATAGACAGGCAAGGGCAGCGACCTATCCATTGTACATGGGGTTGAAAGGGGCATGAGCGTAATCGAACGAAGTGCACGAGGTGAACCTATCTGTCAATGTTTCTTGATAATAGATAGACAGGCGAGCGCAGCGATCTAACCAATTGTACGTGGGGTTGGAAGGGGCATGAGGGTAAGGGAGTGCAGCGCACAAAGGGCGCCCTATCAGTCAATGTTTGCTGATAATGGATAGACAGGCGAGCACAGCGATCTAACTCATTGTAATTGGGGTTGAAAGGGGCATGAGCATAAGAGAGTGCAGCGCACAAAGGGCCCCTACCAGTCAACGTTTCTTGATAATAGATAGACAGGCGAGCACAACGAGCTATCCCATTGTACATGGGGTTGAATAGGGGCATGAGCTTAAGCGAGTGCAGTGCACGGAGGGCGCCCTATCAGTCAATGTTTCTTGATAATTGATAGACAGGAGAGTGAAGCGATCTAACCCATTGCACATGGGGTTGAAAGGGGCATGAACGTAAGCGAATGCAGCCCACGAAGTGCGTCCCTATCAGTCAATGTTTCTTGATAATAGGTAGACAGGCGGGCACAGTGATCTAACCCATTGTACGTGGGGTTAAAAAGGGCATGAGCGTAAGCGAGTGCAGCGCACAAAGTGCGCCCTATCAGTCAATTTTTTTTATACTAGATAGACAAGCGAGCGAGGTGAGCTAACCCATTGTACATGGGGTTGAAAAGGGGCGTGAGCATAAGCGAGTGCAGCGCACAAAGGGCGCCCTATCAGTCAAGGTTTCTTAATAATGGATAGACAGGTGAACGCTTCGAGCTATCCCATTGTCTATGGGGTTGAACGGGGCATTAACATAAGCGAATGCAGCCCCTGACTTGCGTCCTATCACTCAATGTTTCTTGATAATAGGTAGACAGTCGAGCCCAGCGATCCAACTCATTGTACGTGGGGTTGAAAGGGGCATGAGCATAAGTGAGTGCAGCGCACGAAGTGCGCCCTATCAGTCAATGCTTCTTGATAATAGATAGACAGGAGAGCGCAGTGATCTAAACCGTTGTACGTGGAATTGAAACTGGCATGAGTGTAAGCGGGTGCAGCCCACGAAAGGCGACCTATCAGTCAATGTTTCCTGATAATAGATAGACAGGAGAGCGCAGCGATGCAATCCATTGTACGTGGGGTTGAAAGGGGCTTGAGCGTAAGCGAATGAAGTGCATGAAGTGCTCCTATCAGTCAATGGTTCTTGATAATAGATAGACAGGCGAGCGCAGTGATCTAACCCATTGTACGTGGGGTTGAAAGGGGCATCAGGGTAAGCAAGTGCAGCGCATGAAGTGCGCCTTATCAGTCAATGTTTCTTGATAATAGATAGACAGGCAAGGGCAGCGACCTATCCCATTGTACATGGGGTTGAAAGGGGCATAAGCGTAATCGAGGCATGAACCTATCTGTCAATGTTTCTTGATAATAGATAGACAGGCGAGCGCAGCGATCTAACCAATTGTACCTGGGGTTGAAAGGGGCATGAGCATAAGTGAGTGCAGCGCACAAAGGGCCCCTATCAGTCAATGTTTCCTGATAGTAGATAGACAGGCGAGCGCAGCGAGCTCATGCATGTACGTGGGGATAAAAGGGGCATGAGCACATGCGAATGCAGCGTGTGAAGTGCTCCCTATCAGTCAATGTTTCCTGATAATAGATAGACAGGCGAGGGCAGCAAGCTATCCCATTGTACATGGGGTTGAAAGGGACATGAGCGTAAGCGAGTGGAGCGCATGAAGTGCGCCCTACCAGTACCCTAGCTATCCCATTGTACATGGGGTTGAAAGGGGCATGAGCGTATGCGAGTGCAACACATGAAGGGCGCCCTATCAGTCAATGCTTCTTGATAATAGATAGACAGTCGAGCGCAGCGAGCTCTCCCATTGTACGTGGGGTTGAAAGGGGCATGAGCGTTAGCGTGTGCAGCGCATGAAGTGCGCCCTACCAGTCAATGTTTCTTGATAATAGAAAGACAGCTGAGCGCAGCGAGCTATCCCATTGTACGAGGGGTTTAACTGGGCATGAGCGTAAGCGAATGCAGCACACGAAGTGGCCCTATCAGTCAATGTTTCTTGATAATACATAGACAGCGAGGGCAGCGATCCAACCCATTGTACGTGGGGTGAAAGGGGCATGAGCATAAGTGAGTGCAGCGCATGAAGTGCGCCTTATCAGTCAATGTTTCTTGATAATAGATAGACAGGCAAGGGCAGCGACCTATCCATTGTACATGGGTTGAAAGGGGCATGAGCGTAATCGAACGAAGTGCACGAGGTGAACCTATCTGTCAATGTTTCTTGATAATAGATAGACAGGCGAGCACAGCGATCTAACCAATTGTACGTGGGGTTGGAAGGGGCATGAGGGTAAGCGAGTGCAGCGCACAAAGGGCGCCCTATCAGTCAATGTTTGCTGATAATGGATAGACAAGCGAGCACAGCGATCTAATCATTGTAATTGGGGTTGAAAGGGGCATGAGCATAAGAGAGTGCAGCGCACAAAGGGCCCCTATCAGTTAATGTTTCCTGATAATAGATAGACAGGCGAGCGCAGCGAGCTCATCATTGTACGTGGGGTTGAAAGTGGCATGAGCGTAAGCGAGTGCAGCGCACGAAGGGCGCCCTATCAGTCAATGCTTCCTAATAATAGATAGATAATAGATAGACAGGCGAACGCAGCGAGCTCATCCATTGTATGTGGGGTTGAAAGGGGCATGAGCGTTAGCGTGTGCAGCGCATGAAGTGCGCCCTACCAGTCAATGTTTCTTGATAATAGAAAGACAGCTGAGCGCAGCGAGCTTCCCATTGTACGAGGGGTTTAACTGGGCATGAGCGTAAGCGAATGCAGCACACGAAGTGGCCCTATCAGTCAATGTTTCTTGATAATACATAGACAGGCGAGGGCAGCGATCCAACCCATTGTACGTGGGGTTGAAAGGGGCATGAGCATAAGTGAGTGCAGGCATGAAGTGCGCCTTATCAGTCAATGTTTCTTGATAATAGATAGACAGGCAGGGCAGCGACCTATCCATTGTACATGGGGTTGAAAGGGGCATGAGCGTAATCGAACGAATTGCACGAGGTGAACCTATCTGTCATGTTTCTTGATAATAGATAGACAGGCGAGCACAGCGATCTAACCAATTGTACGTGGGGTTGGAAGGGGCATGAGGGTAAGCGAGTGCAGCGCACAAAGGGCGCCCTATCAGTCAATGTTTGCTGATAATGGATAGACAAGGGAGCACAGCGATCTAACTCATTGTAATTGGGGTTGAAAGGGGCATGAGCATAAGAGAGTGCAGCGCACAAAGGCCCCTATCAGTTAATGTTTCCTGATAATAGATAGACAGGCGAGCGCAGCGAGCTCATCCATTGTACGGGGTTGAAAGTGGCATGAGCGTTAGCGAGTGCAGCGCATGAAGTGCGCCCTACCAGTCAACGTTTCTTGATAATAGATAGACAGGCGAGCACAACAATCTAACCCATTGTACGTGGGTTGAAAGGGCATCAGCGTAAGCGAGTGCAGCGCACGAAGGGCCCCCCATCAGTCAATGTTTCCTGATAATAGATAAAAAGGCGAGCGCAGCAAGCTCACCATTGTACATGGGGTTGAAAGGGGCATGAGCGTAAGCGAGTGCAGCGCACGAAGGGCGCCCTATCAGTCAATGTTTCCTAATAATAGATAGACAGGCGAGCGCAGCGAGCTCATCCATTGTATGTGGGGTTCAAAGGGGCATGAGCGTAAGCGAGTGCAGCGCATCAAGTGCGCCCTTCCAGTCAATGTTTCTTGATAATAGATGGACAGGCGAGTGCAACTAGCTATCCCATTTCTACATGGGGTTCAAAGGAGCATGACCGTAACCGAATGCAGCGCACAAGTGCGCCATATCAGTCAAAGTTTCTTGATAATAGATAGACAGGAGAGCGCAGCGATCTAATCATTCTATGTGGGGTTGAAAGGGGCATGAGCGTAAGCGAGTGCAGCGCACGAAGGGCGCCTATCAGTCAATGTTTCTTGATAATAGATAGACAGGCAAGGGCAGCGACCTATCCCTTGTACATGGGGTTGAAAGGGGCATGAGCGTAATCGAACGAAGTGCACGAGGTGAACCTATCTGTCAATGTTTCTTGATAATAGATAGACAGGCGAGCACAGCGATCTAACCAATTGTACGTGGGGTTGGAAGGGGCATGAGGGTAAGCGAGTGCAGCGCACAAAGGGCGCCTATCAGTCAATGTTTGCTGATAATGGATAGACAAGCGAGCACAGCGATCTAACTCATTGTAATTGGGGTTGAAAGGGGCATGAGCATAAGAGAGTGCAGCGCACAAAGGGCCCTATCAGTTAATGTTTCCTGATAATAGATAGACAGGCGAGCGCAGCGAGCTCATCCATTGTACGTGGGGTTGAAGTGGCATGAGCGTAAGCGAGTGCAGCGCACGAAGGGCGCCCTATCAGTCAATGCTTCCTAATAATAGATAGATAATAGATAGACAGGCGAACGCAGCGAGCTCATCCATTGTATGTGGGGGTTGAAAGGGGCATGAGCGTTAGCGTGTGCAGCGCATGAAGTGCGCCCTACCAGTCAATGTTTCTTGATAATAGAAAGACAGCTGAGCGCAGCGAGCTATCCCATTGTACGAGGGTTTAACTGGGCATGAGCGTAAGCGAATGCAGCACACGAAGTGGCCCTATCAGTCATGTTTCTTGATAATACATAGACAGGCGAGGGCAGCGATCCAACCCATTGTACGTGGGGTTGAAAGGGGCATGAGCATAAGTGAGTGCAGCGCATGAAGTGCGCCTTATCAGTCAATGTTTCTTGATAATAGATAGACAGGCAAGGGCAGCGACCTATCCCATTGTACATGGGGTTGAAAGGGGCATGAGCGTAATCGAACGAATTGCACGAGGTGAACCTATCTGTCAATGTTTCTTGATAATAGATAGACAGGCGAGCACAGCGATCTAACCAATTGTACGTGGGTTGGAAGGGGCATGAGGGTAAGCGAGTGCAGCGCACAAAGGGCGCCCTATCAGTCAATGTTTGCTGATAATGGATAGACAAGGGAGCACAGCGATCTAACTCATTGTAATTGGGGTTGAAAGGGGCATGAGCATAAGAGAGTGCAGCGCACAAAGGGCCCCTATCAGTTAATGTTTCCTGATAATAGATAGACAGGCGAGCGCAGCGAGCTCATCCATTGTACGTGGGGTTTGAAAGTGGCATGAGCGTTAGCGAGTGCAGCGCATGAAGTGCGCCCTACCAGTCAACGTTTCTTGATAATAGATAGACAGGCGAGCACAACAATCTAACCCATTGTACGTGGGGTTGAAAGGGGCATCAGCGTAAGCGAGTGCAGCGCACGAAGGGCCCCCCATCAGTCAATGTTTCCTGATAATAGATAAAAAGGCGAGCGCAGCAAGCTCACCCATTGTACATGGGGTTGAAAGGGGCATGAGCGTAAGCGAGTGCAGCGCACGAAGGGCGCCCTATCAGTCAATGTTTCCTAATAATAGATAGACAGGCGAGCGCAGCGAGCTCATCACTTGTATGTGGGGTTCAAAGGGGCATGAGCGTAAGCGAGTGCAGCGCATCAAGTGCGCCTATAGTCAATGCTTCTTGATAATAGATAGACAGGAGAGCGCAGTGATCTAAACCGCTGTACGTGGAATTGAAACTGGCATGAGTGTAAGCGGGTGCAGCGCACGAAAGGCGACCTATCAGTCAATGTTTCCTGATAATAGATAGACAAGAGAGCGCAGTGATCTAAACGGTTGTACGTGGGGTTGAAACTGGCATGAGTGTAGCGGGTGCAGCGCACGAAAGGCGACCTATCAGTCAATGTTTCCTGATAATAGATAGACAGGAGAGCGCAGCGATGCAATCCATTGTACGTGGGGTTGAAAGGGACTTGAGCGTAAGCGAACGAAGTGCACGAAGTGCCCCTATCAGTCAATGGTTCTTGATAATAAATAGACAGGCGAGCGCAGTGATCTAATCCATTGTACGTGGGGTTGAAGGGGGCATGAGGGTAAGCGAGTGCAGCGCACAAAGGGCGCCCTATCAGTCAAGGTTTCTTAATAATGGATAGACAGGTGAACGCTTCGAGCTATCCCATTGTACATGGGGTTGAACGGGGCATTAACATAAGCGAATGCAGCCCCTGACTTGCGTCCTATCACTCAATGTTTCTTGATAATAGGTAGACAGTCGAGCCCAGCGATCCAACTCATTGTACGTGGGGTTGAAAGGGGCATGAGTCTAAGCGGGTGCAGCACACGAAGGGCGACCTATCAGTCAATGTTTCTTGATAATACATAGACAGGCGAGCGCAGCGATCCAACCCATTGTACGTGGGGTTGAAAGGGGCATGAGCATAAGTGAGTGCAGCGCATGAAGTGCGCCTTATCAGTCAATGTTTCTTGATAATAGATAGACAGGCAAGGGCAGCGACCTATCCCATTGTACATGGGGTTGAAAGGGGCATGAGCGTAATCGAGGCATGAACCTATCTGTCAATGTTTCTTGATAATAGATAGACAGGCGAGCGCAGGGATCTAACCAATTGTACCTGGGGTTGAAAGGGGCGTGAGCATAAGTGAGTGCAGCGCACAAAGGGCCCCTATCAGTCAATGTTTCCTGATAGTAGATAGACAGGCGAGCGCAGCGAGCTCATGCATTGTACGTGGGGATAAAAGGGGCATGAGCACAAGCGAACGCAGCGTGCGAAGTGCTCCCTATCAGTCAATGTTTCCTGATAATAGATAGACAGGCGAGGGCAGCAAGCTATCCCATTGTACATGGGGATGAAAGGGGCATGAGCGTAAGCGAATGAAGCGCACGAAGTGTCCCTATCAGTCAATATTTCTTGACAATGGATAGACAGGTCAGCGCAGCGATCTAACTCATTGTACGTGGGGTTGAAAGGGGCATGAGCGTAAGCGAGTGCAGCGCACAAAGTGCGCCCTATCAGTGACTTTTTTTTATACTAGATAGACAAGCGAGCGCAGTGAGCTAACCCATTGTACATGGGGGTGAAAGGGGCATGAGCGTTAGCAAATAAAGTGCACGAAGTGCCCGTATCAGTCAATGTTTCTTGATAAAAGATAGACAGGCGAGCGCAGCGATCTAACCCATTGTACGTGGGGTTGAAATGGGCATGAGCGTAAGCGAGTGCAGCGCATGAAGTGCACCCTATCAGCCAATGTTTCCTGATAATAGATAGACAGGCGAGCGCAGCGAGCTCACCCATTGTACGTGGGGTTGAAAGGGGCATGTGCGTAAGCGAGTGCAGCGCAAGAAGTGCACCCTACCAGTCAATATTTCTTGATAATGGATAGACAGGTGAGCGCAGCGATCTAACTCATTGTACGTGGGGTTGAAAGGGGCATGAGCATAAGCGAGTGCAGCGCACGAAGGGCGCCCTATCAGTCAATGCTTCCTAATAATAGATAGACAGGCGAACGCAGCGAGCTCATCCATTGTATGTGGGGTTGAATAGGGCATGAGCATTAGCGTGTGCAGCGCATGAAGTGCGCCCTACCAGTCAATGTTTCTTGATAATAGAAAGACAGCTGAGCGCAGCGAGCTATCCCATTGTACGAGGGGTTTAACTGGGCATGAGCGTAAGCGAATGCAGCACACGAAGTGGCCCTATCAGTCAATGTTTCTTGATAATACATAGACAGGCGAGGGCAGCGATCCAACCCATTGTACGTGGGGTTGAAAGGGGCATGAGCATAAGTGAGTGCAGCGCATGAAGGGCGCCTTATCAGTCAATGTTTCTTGATAATAGATAGACAGGCAAGGGCAGCGACCTATCCCATTGTACATGGGGTTGAAAGGGGCATGAGCGTAATCGAACGAAGTGCACGAGGTGAACCTATCTGTCAATGTTTCTTGATAATAGATAGACAGGCGAGCGCAGCGATCTAACCAATTGTACGTGGGGTTGGAAGGGGCATGAGGGTAAGGGAGTGCAGCGCACAAAGGGCGCCCTATCAGTCAATGTTTGCTGATAATGGATAGACAGGCGAGCACAGCGATCTAACTCATTGTAATTGGGGTTGAAAGGGGCATGAGCATAAGAGAGTGCAGCGCACAAAGGGCCCCTACCAGTCAACGTTTCTTGATAATAGATAGACAGGCGAGCACAACGAGCTATCCCATTGTACATGGGGTTGAATAGGGGCATGAGGTTAAGCGAGTGCAGTGCACGGAGGGCGCCCTATCAGTCAATGTTTCTTGATAATTGATAGACAGGAGAGTGAAGCGATCTAACCCATTGCACATGGGGTTGAAAGGGGCATGAACGTAAGCGAATGCAGCCCACGAAGTGCGTCCTATCAGTCAATGTTTCTTGATAATAGGTAGACAGGCGGGCACAGTGATCTAACCCATTGTACGTGGGGTTAAAAAGGGCATGAGCGTAAGCGAGTGCAGCGCACAAAGTGCGCCCTATCAGTCAATTTTTTTTATACTAGATAGACAAGCGAGCGCAGTGAGCTAACCCATTGTACATGGGGATGAAAGGGGCATGAGCGTAAGCAAATAAAGTGCACGAAGTGCCCGTACCAGTCAATGTTTCTTGATAAGAGATAGACAGGCGAGCGCAGCGATCTAACCCATTGTACGTGGGGTTGAAAGGGGCATGAGCGTAAGCGAGTGCAGCGCATAAAGGGTGCCCTATCAGTCAAGGTTTCTTAATAATGGATAGACAGGTGAACGCTTCGAGCTATCCCATTGTACATGGTGTTGAACGGGGCATTAACATAAGCGAATGCAGCCCCTGACTTGCGTCCTATCACTCAATGTTTCTTGATAATAGGTAGACAGTCGAGCCCAGCGATCCAACTCATTGTACGTGGGGTTGAAAGGGGCATGAGTCTAAGCGGGTGCAGCACACGAAGGGCGACCTATCAGTCAATGTTTCTTGATAATACATAGACAGGCGAGCGCAGCAATCCAACCCATTGTACGTGGGGTTGAAAGGGGCATGAGCATAAGTGAGTGCAGCGCATGAAGTGCGCCTTATCAGTCAATGTTTCTTGATAATAGATAGACAGGCAAGGGCAGCGACCTATCCCATTGTACATGGGGTTGAAAGGGGCATGAGCGTAATCGAGGCATGAACCTATCTGTCAATGTTTCTTGATAATAGATAGACAGGCGAGCGCAGCGATCTAACCAATTGTACCTGGGGTTGAAAGGGGCATGAGCATAAGTGAGTGCAGCGCACAAAGGGCCCTTATCAGTCAATGTTTCCTGATAGTAGATAGACAGGCGAGCGCAGCGAGCTCATGCATTGTACGTGGGGATAAAAGGGGCATGAGCACAAGCGAACGCAGCGTGCGAAGTGCTCCCTATCAGTCAATGTTTCCTGATAATAGATAGACAGGCGAGGGCAGCAAGCTATCCCATTGTACATGGGGATGAAAGGGGCATGAGCGTAAGCGAATGAAGCGCACGAAGTGTCCCTATCAGTCAATATTTCTTGACAATGGATAGACAGGTCAGCGCAGCGATCTAACTCATTGTACGTGGGGTTGAAAGGGGCATGAGCGTAAGCGAGTGCAGCGCACAAAGTGCGCCCTATCAGTCACTTTTTTTTATAATAGATAGACAGCGAGCGCAGTGAGCTAACCATTGTACAAGGGGGTGAAAGGGGCATGAGCGTAAGCAAATAAAGTGCACGAAGTGCCCGTATCAGTCAATGTTTCTTGATAAAAGATAGACAGGCGAGCGCAGCGATCTAACCCATTGTACGTGGGGTTGAAATGGGCATGAGCGTAAGCGAGTGCAGCGCATGAAGTGCACCCTATCAGCCAATGTTTCCTGATAATAGATAGACAGGCGAGCGCAGCGAGCTCACCCATTGTACGTGGGGTTGAAAGGGGCATGTGCGTAAGCGAGTGCAGCGCAAGAAGTGCACCCTACCAGTCAATATTTCTTGATAATGGATAGACAGGTGAGCGCAGCCATCTAACTCATTGTACGTGGGGTTGAAAGGGGCATGAGCATAAGCGAGTGCAGCGCACGAAGGGCGCCCTATCAGTCAATGCTTCCTAATAATAGATAGACAGGCGAACGCAGCCAGCTCATCCATTGTATGTGGGGTTGAATAGGGCATGAGCGTTAGCGTGTGCAGCGCATGAAGTGCGCCCTACCAGTCAATGTTTCTTGATAATAGAAAGACAGCTGAGCGCAGCGAGCTATCCCATTGTACGAGGGGTTTAACTGGGCATGAGCGTAAGCGAATGCAGCACACGAAGTGGCCCTATCAGTCAATGTTTCTTGATAATACATAGACAGGCGAGGGCAGCGATCCAACCCATTGTACGTGGGGTTGAAAGGGGCATGAGCATAAGTGAGTGCAGCGCATGAAGTGGGCCTTATCAGTCAATGTTTCTTGATAATAGATAGACAGGCAAGGGCAGCGACCTATCCCATTGTACATGGGGTTGAAAGGGGCATGAGCGTAATTGAACCAAGTGCACGAGGTGAACCTATCTGTCAATGTTTCTTGATAATAGATAGACAGGCGAGCACAGCGATCTAACCAATTGTACGTGGGGTTGGAAGGGGCATGAGGGTAAGGGAGTGCAGCGCACAAAGGGCGCCCTATCAGTCAATGTTTGCTGATAATGGATAGACAGGCGAGCACGGCGATCTAACTCATTGTAATTGGGGTTGAAAGGGGCATGAGCATAAGAGAGTGCAGCGCACAAAGGGCCCCTACCAGTCAACGTTTCTTGATAATAGATAGACAGGCGAGCACAACGAGCTATCCCATTGTACATGGGGTTGAATAGGGGCATGAGCTTAAGCGAGTGCAGTGCACGGAGGGCGCCCTATCAGTCAATGTTTCTTGATAATTGATAGACAGGAGAGTGAAGCGATCTAACCCATTGCACATGGGGTTGAAAGGGGCATGAACGTAAGCGAATGCAGCCCACGAAGTGCGTCCTATCAGTCAATGTTTCTTGATAATAGGTAGACAGGCGGGCACAGTGATCTAACCCATTGTACGTGGGGTTAAAAAGGGCATGAGCGTAAGCGAGTGCAGCGCACAAAGTGCGCCCTATCAGTCAATTTTTTTATACTAGATAGACAAGCGAGCGCAGTGAGCTAACCCATTGTACATGGGGATGAAAGGGGCATGAGCGTAAGCAAATAAAATGCACGAAGTGCCCGTACCAGTCAATGTTTCTTGATAAGAGATAGACAGGCGAGCGCAGCGATCTAACCCATTGTACGTGGGGTTGAAAGGGGCATGAGCGTAAGCGAGTGCAGCGCATGAAATGCACCCTATCAGCCAATGTTTCCTGATAATAGATAGACAGGCGAGCGCAGCGAGCTCACCCATTGTATGTGGGGCTGAAAGGGGCATGAGCGTAAGCGAGTGCAGCGCAAAAAGTGCGCCCTACCAGTCAATATTTCTTGATAATGGATAGACAGGTGAGCGCAGCGATCTAACTCATTGTACGTGGGGTTGAAAGGGGCATGAGCGTAAGCGAGTGCAGCGCACGAAGGGCGCCCTATCAGTCAATGCTTCCTATTAATAGATAGACAGGCGAACGCAGCGAGCTCATCCATTGTATGTGGGGTTGAAAGGGGCATGAGGGTAAGCGTGTGCAGCGCATGAAGTGCGCCCTACCAGTCAATGTTTCCTGATAATAGATAGACAGCCAAGCGCAGCGAGCTCACCCATTGTACGTGGGGTTGAAAGGGGCATGAGCGTAAGCGAGTGCAGGGCATGAAGTGAGCCCTACCAGTCAATGTTTGCTGATAATAGATAGACAGGCGAGCGCAGCGAGCTCATCCATTGTACATGGGGTTGAAAGGGGCATGAGCGTAAATGAATGAAGCGCACGAAGTGCCTCTATCAGTCAATGTTGCTTGATATAAGATAGACGGGTGAGTGCAGCGATCTAGCCCACTGTACGTGGGGTTGAAAGGAGCATGAGCGTAAGCAAATGCAGTGCTTGAAGTGCGCCCTATTAGTCAAATTTTCTTGATAGTAGATAGACAGGAGAGCACAGCGATCTAACCCATTGTATGTGGGGTTGAAAGGGGCATGAGCGTAAGCGTGTGCAGCGCATGAAGTGCTCCTACCAGTCAATGTTTCCTGATAATAGATAGACAGGCGAGCGCAGCGAGCTCACCCATTGTACGTGGGGTTGAAAGGGGCATGAGCGTAAGCGAGTGCAGCGCATGAAGTGAGCCCTACCAGTCAATGTTTGCTGATAATAGATAGACAGGCGAGCGCAGCGAGCTCATCCATTGTACATGGGGTTGAAAGGGGCATGAGCGTAAATGAATGAAGCGCACAAAGTGCCCCTATCAGTCAATGTTGCTTGATATAAGATAGACGGGAGAGTGCAGCGATCTAGCCCACTGTACGTGGGGTTGAAAGGAGCATGAGCGTAAGCAAATGCAGTGCACGAAGTGCGCCCTATTAGTCAAATTTTCTTGATAGTAGATAGACAGGAGAGCACAGCGATCTAACCCATTGTACGTGGGGTTGAAAGGTGCATGAGTGTAAGCGAGTGCAGCGCATGAAGGGCGCCCTGTCAGTCAATGATTCTTGAAAAGAGATAGACAGGCGAGCGCAGCCATCTAACCCATTGTATGTGGGGTTGAAAGGGGCATCAGCGTAAGCGAGTGCAGCGCACGAAGGGCCCCCTATCAGTCAATTTTCCTGATAATAGATAAAAAGGCGAGCGCAGCAAGCTCACCCATTGTACATGGGGTTGAAAGGGGCATGAGCGTAAGCGAATACAGCGCACGAAGTGCCCCTATCAGTCAATGTTTCTTGATAATAGATAGACAGGCAAGCGCAGTGATCTAACCCATTGTACGTGGGGTTGAAAGAGGCATGAGCGTAAGCGAGTGCAGCGCACGAAGGGCGCCCTATCAGTCAATGTTTCCTAATAATAGATAGACAGGCGAGCGCAGCGAGCTCATCCATTGTATGTGGGGTTCAACGGGGCATGAGCGTAAGCGAGTGCAGCGCATCAAGTGCGCCCTTCCAGTCAATGTTTCTTGATAATAGATTGACAGGCGAGTGCAACTAGCTATCCCATTGTACATGGGGTTCAAAGGAGCATGAGCGTAACCGAATGCAGCGCACAAAGTGCGCCATATCAGTCAAAGTTTCTTGATAAAAGATAGACAGGAGAGCCCAGCGATCTAATCCATTCTACGTGGGGTTGAAAGGGGCATGAGCGTAAGCGAGTGCAGCGCACGAAGGGCGCCCTATCGGTCGATGTTTCTTGATAAAAGATAAACAGGCAAGCGCAGCGATCCAACAGATTGTACGTCCGGTTGAAAGGGGCATGAGCATAAGTGAGTGCAGCGCACGAAGTGCGCCCTATCAGTCAATGCTTCTTGATAATAGATAGACAGGAGAGCGCAGTGATCTAAACCGTTGTACGTGTGGTTGAAACTGGCATGAGTGTAAGCGGGTGCAGCGCACGAAAGGCGACCTATCAGTCAATGTTTCCTGATAATAGATAGACAGGAGAGCGCAGTGATCTAAACGGTTGTACGTGGGGTTGAAACTGGCATGAGTGTAAGCGGGTGCAGCGCACGAAAGGCGACCTACCGGTCAATGTTTTCCTATAATAGATAGACAGGAGAGCGCAGTGATGCAACCCATTGTACGTGGGGTTGAAAGGTGCATGAGCGTAAGCGGGTGCAGCGCACAAAGTGCGCCCTATCAGTCAATTTTTTTTATAATAGATAGACAAGCGAGCGCAGTGGGCTAACCCATTGTACGTGGGGTTGAAAGGGGCATGAGCGTAAGCGAGTGCAGCGCATGAAGTGCACCCTATCAGCCAATGTTTGCTGATAATAGATAGACAGGCGAGTGCAACTAGCTACCCCATTGTACATGGGGTTCAAAGGAGCATGAGCGTAACCGAATGCAGCGCACAAAGTGCGCCATATCAGTCAAAGTTTCTTGAAAAGAGATAGACAGGCGAGCGCAGCAATCTAACCCATTGTACGTGGGGTTGAAAGGGGCATCAGCGTAAGTGAGTGCAGCGCACGAAGGGCCCCCTATCAGTCAATGTTTCCTGATAATAGATAAAAAGGCGAGCGCAGCAAGCTCACCCATTGTACATGGGGTTGAAAGGGGCATGAGCGTAAGCGAATACAGCGCACGAAGTGCCCCTATCAGTCAATGTTTCTTGATAATAGATAGACAGGCAAGCGCAGTGATCTAACCCATTGTACGTGGGGTTGAAAGAGGCATGAGCGTAAGCGAGTGCAGCGCACGAAGGGCGCCCTATCAGTCAATGTTTCCTAATAATAGATAGACAGGCGAGCGCAGCGAGCTCATCCATTGTATGTGGGGTTCAAAGGGGCATGAGCGTAAGCGAGTGCAGCGCATCAAGTGCGCCCTTCCAGTCAATGTTTCTTGATAATAGATTGACAGGCGAGTGCAACTAGCTATCCCATTGTACATGGGGTTCAAAGGAGCATGAGCGTAACCGAATGCAGCGCACAAAGTGCGCCATATCAGTCAAAGTTTCTTGATAAAAGATAGACAGGAGAGCGCAGCGATCTAATCCATTCTACGTGGGGTTGAAAGGGGCATGAGCGTAAGCGAGTGCAGCGCACGAAGGGCGCCCTATCGGTCGATGTTTCTTGATAAAAGATAAACAGGCAAGCGCAGCGATCCAACCGATTGTACGTGCGGTTGAAAGGGGCATGAGCATAAGTGAGTGCAGCGCACGAAGTGCGCCCTATCAGTCAATGTTTCTTGATAATAGATAGACAGGCAAGGGCAGCGACCTATCCCATTGTACATGGGGTTGAAAGGGGCATGAGCGTAATCGAACCAAGTGCACGAGGTGAACCTATCTGTCAATGTTTCTTGATAATAGATAGACAGGCGAGCACAGCGATCTAACCAATTGTACGTGGGGTTGGAAGGGGCATGAGGGTAAGGGAGTGCAGCGCACAAAGGGCGCCCTATCAGTCAATGTTTGCTGATAATGGATAGACAGGCGAGCACAGCGATCTAACTCATTGTAATTGGGGTTGAAAGGGGCATGAGCATAAGAGAGTGCAGCGCACAAAGGGCCCCTACCAGTCAACGTTTCTTGATAATAGATAGACAGGCGAGCACAACGAGCTATCCCATTGTACATGGGGTTGAATAGGGGCATGAGCTTAAGCGAGTGCAGTGCACGGAGGGCGCCCTATCAGTCAATGTTTCTTGATAATTGATAGACAGGAGAGTGAAGCGATCTAACCCATTGCACATGGGGTTGAAAGGGGCATGAACGTAAGCGAATGCAGCCCACGAAGTGCGTCCTATCAGTCAATGTTTCTTGATAATAGGTAGACAGGCGGGCACAGTGATCTAACCCATTGTACGTGGGGTTAAAAAGGGCATGAGCGTAAGCGAGTGCAGCGCACAAAGTGCGCCCTATCAGTCAATTTTTTTTATACTAGATAGACAAGCGAGCGCAGTGAGCTAACCCATTGTACATGGGGATGAAAGGGGCATGAGCGTAAGCAAATAAAGTGCACGAAGTGCCCGTACCAGTCAATGTTTCTTGATAAGAGATAGACAGGCGAGCGCAGCGATCTAACCCATTGTACGTGGGGTTGAAAGGGGCATGAGCGTAAGCGAGTGCAGCGCATGAAATGCACCCTATCAGCCAATGTTTCCTGATAATAGATAGACAGGCGAGCGCAGCGAGCTCACCCATTGTATGTGGGGCTGAAAGGGGCATGAGCGTAAGCGAGTGCAGCGCAAAAAGTGCGCCCTACCAGTCAATATTTCTTGATAATGGATAGACAGGTGAGCGCAGCGATCTAACTCATTGTACGTGGGGTTGAAAGGGGCATGAGCGTAAGCGAGTGCAGCGCACGAAGGGCGCCCTATCAGTCAATGCTTCCTATTAATAGTTAGACAGGCGAACGCAGCGAGCTCATCCATTGTATGTGGGGTTGAAAGGGGCATGAGGGTAAGCGTGTGCAGCGCATGAAGTGCGCCCTACCAGTCAATGTTTCCTGATAATAGATAGACAGCCAAGCGCAGCGAGCTCACCCATTGTACGTGGGGTTGAAAGGGGCATGAGCGTAAGCGAGTGCAGCGCATGAAGTGAGCCCTACCAGTCAATGTTTGCTGATAATAGATAGACAGGCGAGCGCAGCGAGCTCACCCATTGTACGTGGGGTTGAAAGGGGCATGAGCGTAAGCGAGTGCAGCGCATGAAGTGAGCCCTATCAGTCAATTTTTTTTATAATAGATAGACAAGCGAGCGCAGTGGGCTAACCCATTGTACGTGGGGTTGAAAGGGGCATGAGCGTAAGCGAGTGCAGCGCATGAAGTGCACCCTATCAGCCAATGTTTGCTGATAATAGATAGACAGGCGAGTGCAACTAGCTACCCCATTGTACATGGGGTTCAAAGGAGCATGAGCGTAACCGAATGCAGCGCACAAAGTGCGCCATATCAGTCAAAGTTTCTTGAAAAGAGATAGACAGGCGAGCGCAGCAATCTAACCCATTGTACGTGGGGTTGAAAGGGGCATCAGCGTAAGTGAGTGCAGCGCACGAAGGGCCCCCTATCAGTCAATGTTTCCTGATAATAGATAAAAAGGCGAGCGCAGCAAGCTCACCCATTGTACATGGGGTTGAAAGGGGCATGAGCGTAAGCGAATACAGCGCACGAAGTGCCCCTATCAGTCAATGTTTCTTGATAATAGATAGACAGGCAAGCGCAGTGATCTAACCCATTGTACGTGGGGTTGAAAGAGGCATGAGCGTAAGCGAGTGCAGCGCACGAAGGGCGCCCTATCAGTCAATGTTTCCTAATAATAGATAGACAGGCGAGCGCAGCGAGCTCATCCATTGTATGTGGGGTTCAAAGGGGCATGAGCGTAAGCGAGTGCAGCGCATCAAGTGCGCCCTTCCAGTCAATGTTTCTTGATAATAGATTGACAGGCGAGTGCAACTAGCTATCCCATTGTACATGGGGTTCAAAGGAGCATGAGCGTAACCGAATGCAGCGCACAAAGTGCGCCATATCAGTCAAAGTTTCTTGATAAAAGATAGACAGGAGAGCGCAGCGATCTAATCCATTCTACGTGGGGTTGAAAGGGGCATGAGCGTAAGCGAGTGCAGCGCACGAAGGGCGCCCTATCGGTCGATGTTTCTTGATAAAAGATAAACAGGCAAGCGCAGCGATCCAACCGATTGTACGTGCGGTTGAAAGGGGCATGAGCATAAGTGAGTGCAGCGCACGAAGTGCGCCCTATCAGTCAATGTTTCTTGATAATAGATAGACAGGCAAGGGCAGCGACCTATCCCATTGTACATGGGGTTGAAAGGGGCATGAGCGTAATCGAACCAAGTGCACGAGGTGAACCTATCTGTCAATGTTTCTTGATAATAGATAGACAGGCGAGCACAGCGATCTAACCAATTGTACGTGGGGTTGGAAGGGGCATGAGGGTAAGGGAGTGCAGCGCACAAAGGGCGCCCTATCAGTCAATGTTTGCTGATAATGGATAGACAGGCGAGCACAGCGATCTAACTCATTGTAATTGGGGTTGAAAGGGGCATGAGCATAAGAGAGTGCAGCGCACAAAGGGCCCCTACCAGTCAACGTTTCTTGATAATAGATAGACAGGCGAGCACAACGAGCTATCCCATTGTACATGGGGTTGAATAGGGGCATGAGCTTAAGCGAGTGCAGTGCACGGAGGGCGCCCTATCAGTCAATGTTTCTTGATAATTGATAGACAGGAGAGTGAAGCGATCTAACCCATTGCACATGGGGTTGAAAGGGGCATGAACGTAAGCGAATGCAGCCCACGAAGTGCGTCCTATCAGTCAATGTTTCTTGATAATAGGTAGACAGGCGGGCACAGTGATCTAACCCATTGTACGTGGGGTTAAAAAGGGCATGAGCGTAAGCGAGTGCAGCGCACAAAGTGCGCCCTATCAGTCAATTTTTTTATACTAGATAGACAAGCGAGCGCAGTGAGCTAACCCATTGTACATGGGGATGAAAGGGCATGAGCGTAAGCAAATAAAGTGCACGAAGTGCCCGTACCAGTCAATGTTTCTTGATAAGAGATAGACAGGCGAGCGCAGCGATCTAACCCATTGTACGTGGGGTTGAAAGGGGCATGAGCGTAAGCGAGTGCAGCGCATGAAATGCACCCTATCAGCCAATGTTTCCTGATAATAGATAGACAGGCGAGCGCAGCGAGCTCACCCATTGTATGTGGGGCTGAAAGGGGCATGAGCGTAAGCGAGTGCAGCGCAAAAAGTGCGCCCTACCAGTCAATATTTCTTGATAATGGATAGACAGGTGAGCGCAGCGATCTAACTCATTGTACGTGGGGTTGAAAGGGGCATGAGCGTAAGCGAGTGCAGCGCACGAAGGGCGCCCTATCAGTCAATGCTTCCTATTAATAGTTAGACAGGCGAACGCAGCGAGCTCATCCATTGTATGTGGGGTTGAAAGGGGCATGAGGGTAAGCGTGTGCAGCGCATGAAGTGCGCCCTACCAGTCAATGTTTCCTGATAATAGATAGACAGCCAAGCGCAGCGAGCTCACCCATTGTACGTGGGGTTGAAAGGGGCATGAGCGTAAGCGAGTGCAGCGCATGAAGTGAGCCCTACCAGTCAATGTTTGCTGATAATAGATAGACAGGCGAGCGCAGCGAGCTCACCCATTGTACGTGGGGTTGAAAGGGGCATGAGCGTAAGCGAGTGCAGCGCATGAAGTGAGCCCTACCAGTCAATGTTTGCTGATAATAGATAGACAGGCGAGCGCAGCGAGCTCATCCATTGTACATGGGGTTGAAAGGGGCATGAGCGTAAATGAATGAAGCGCACGAAGTGCCCCTATCAGTCAATGTTGCTTGATATAAGATAGACGGGAGAGTGCAGCGATCTAGCCCACTGTACGTGGGGTTGAAAGGAGCATGAGCGTAAGCAAATGCAGTGCACGAAGTGCGCCCTATTAGTCAAATTTTCTTGATAGTAGATAGACAGGAGAGCACAGCGATCTAACCCATTGTACGTGGGGTTGAAAGGTGCATGAGTGTAAGCGAGTGCAGCGCATGAAGGGCGCCCTGTCAGTCAATGATTCTTGAAAAGAGATAGACAGGCGAGCGCAGCCATCTAACCCATTGTATGTGGGGTTGAAAGCGGCATCAGCGTAAGCAAGTGCAGCGCACGAAGGGCCCCCTATCAGTCAATGTTTCCTGATAATAGATAAAAAGGCGAGCGCAGCAAGCTCACCCATTGTACATGGGGTTGAAAGGGGAATGAGCGTAAGCGAATACAGCGCACGAAGTGCCCCTATAAGTCAATGTTTCTTGATAATAGATAGACAGGCAAGCGCAGTGATCTAACCCATTGTACGTGGGGTTGAAAGAGGCATGAGCGTAAGCAAGTGCAGCGCACGAAGGGCGCCCTATCAGTCAATGTTTCCTAATAATAGATAGACAGGCGAGCGCAGCGAGCTCATCCATTGTATGTGGGGTTCAAAGGGGCATGAGCGTAAGCGAGTGCAGCGCATCAAGTGCGCCCTTCCAGTCAATGTTTCTTGATAATAGATTGACAGGCGAGTGCAACTAGGTATCCCATTGTACATGGGGTTCAAAGGAGCATGAGCGTAACCGAATGCAGCGCAAAAGTGCGCCATATCAGTCAAAGTTTCTTGATAAAAGATAGACAGGAGAGCGCAGCGATCTAATCCATTCTACGTGGGGTTGAAAGGGGCATGAGCGTAAGCGAGTGCAGCGCACGAAGGGCGCCCTATCGGTCGATGTTTCTTGATAAAAGATAAACAGGCAAGCGCAGCGATCCAACAGATTGTACGTGCGGTTGAAAGGGGCATGAGCATAAGTGAGTGCAGCGCACGAAGTGCGCCCTATCAGTCAATGCTTCTTGATAATAGATAGACAGGAGAGCGCAGTGATCTAAACCGTTGTACGTGGGGTTGAAACTGGCATGAGTGTAAGCGGGTGCAGCGCACGAAAGGCGACCTATCAGTCAATGTTTCCTGATAATAGATAGACAGGAGAGCGCAGTGATCTAAACGGTTGTACGTGGGGTTGAAACTGGCATGAGTGTAAGCGGGTGCAGCGCACGAAAGGCGACCTACCGGTCAATGTTTTCTGATAATAGATAGACAGGAGAGCGCAGTGATGCAACCCATTGTACGTGGGGTTGAAAGGTGCATGAGCGTAAGCGGGTGCAGCGCACAAAGTGCGCCCTATCAGTCAATTTTTTTATAATAGATAGACAAGCGAGCGCAGTGGGCTAACCCATTGTACGTGGGGTTGAAAGGGGCATGAGCGTAAGCGAGTGCAGCGCATGAAGTGCACCCTATCAGCCAATGTTTGCTGATAATAGATAGACAGGCGAGTGCAACTAGCTATCCCATTGTACATGGGGTTCAAAGGAGCATGAGCGTAACCGAATGCAGCGCACAAAGTGCGCCATATCAGTCAAAGTTTCTTGAAAAGAGATAGACAGGCGAGCGCAGCAATCTAACCCATTGTACGTGGGGTTGAAAGGGGCATCAGCGTAAGTGAGTGCAGCGCACGAAGGCCCCCTATCAGTCAATGTTTCCTGATAATAGATAAAAAGGCGAGCGCAGCAAGCTCACCCATTGTACATGGGGTTGAAAGGGGCATGAGCGTAAGCGAATACAGCGCACGAAGTGCCCCTATCAGTCAATGTTTCTTGATAATAGATAGACAGGCAAGAGCAGTGATCTAACCCATTGTACGTGGGGTTGAAAGAGGCATGAGCGTAAGCGAGTGCAGCGCACGAAGGGCGCCCTATCAGTCAATGTTTCCTAATAATAGATAGACAGGCGAGCGCAGCGAGCTCATCCACTGTATGCGGGGTTCAAAGGGGCATGAGCGTAAGCGAGTGCAGCGCATCAAGTGCGCCCTTCCAGTCAATGTTTCTTGATAATAGATTGACAGGCGAGTGCAACTAGCTATCCCATTGTACATGGGGTTCAAAGGAGCATGAGCGTAACCGAATGCAGCGCACAAAGTGCGCCATATCAGTCAAAGTTTCTTGATAAAAGATAGACAGGAGAGCGCAGCGATCTAATCCATTCTACGTGGGGTTGAAAGGGGCATGAGCGTAAGCGAGTGCAGCGCACGAAGGGCGCCCTATCGGTCGATGTTTCTTGATAAAAGATAAACAGGCAAGCGCAGCAATCCAACCGATTGTACGTGCGGTTGAAAGGGGCATGAGCATAAGTGAGTGCAGCGCACGAAGTGCGCCCTATCAGTCAATGCTTCTTGATAATAGATAGACAGGAGAGCCCAGTGATCTAAACCGTTGTACGTGGGGTTGAAACTGGCATGAGTGTAAGCGGGTGCAGCGCACGAAAGGCGACCTATCAGTCAATGTTTCCTGATAATAGATAGACAGGAGAGCGCAGTGATCTAAACGGTTGTACGTGGGGTTGAAACTGGCATGAGTGTAAGCGGGTGCAGCGCACGAAAGGCGACCTACCGGTCAATGTTTCCTGATAATAGATAGACAGGAGAGCGCAGCGATGCAATCCATTGTACGTGGGGTTGAAAGGGGCTTGAGCGTAAGCGAACGAAGTGCACGAAGTGCCCCTATCAGTCAATGGTTCTTGATAATAGATAGACAGGCGAGCGCAGCGATCTAACCCATTGTACGTGGGGTTAAAAGGGGCATGAGGGTAAGCGAGTGCAGCGCACAAAGGGCGCCCTATCAATCAATGTTTCTTGATAATGGATAGACAGGTGAACGCAGCGAGCTATCCCATTGTACATGGGGTTGAACAGGGCATTAACATAAGCGAATGCAGCCCCTGACTTGCGTCCTATCAGTCAATGTTTCTTGATAATAGGTAGACAGGCGAGCCCAGCGATCCAACTCATTGTACGTGGGGTTGAAAGGGGCATGAGTCTAAGCGGGTGCAGCACACGAAAGGCGACCTATCAGTCAATGTTTCCTGATAATAGATAGACAGGAGAGCGCAGTGATGCAACCCATTGTACGTGGGGTTGAAAGGTGCATCAGCGTAAGCGGGTGCAGCGCACAAAGTGCGCCCTATCAGTCAATTTTTTTTATAATAGATAGACAAGCGAGCGCAGTGAGCTAACCCATTGTACGTGGGGTTGAAAGGGGCATGAGCGTAAGCGAGTGCAGCGCATGAAGTGCACCCTATCAGCCAATGTTTGCTGATAATAGATAGACAGGCGAGCGCAGCGAGCTCATCCATTGTACATGGGGTTGAAAGGGGCATGAGCGCAAATGAATGAAGCGCACGAAGTGCCCCTATCAGTCAATGTTGCTTGATATAAGATAGACGGGCGAGTGCAGTGATCTAGCCCACTGTACTTGGGGTTGAAAGGAGCATGAGCGTAAGCAAATGCAGTGCACGAAGTGCGCCCTATTAGTCAATGTTTCTTGATAATAGATAGACAGGAGAGCACAGCGATCTAACCCATTGTACGTGGGGTTGAAAGGTGCATGAGTGTAAGCGAGTGCAGCGCATGAAGGGCCCCCTATCAGTCAATGTTTCCTGATAATATATAGAAAGGCGAGCGCAGCAAGCTCACCCATTGTACGTGTGGTTGAAAGGCCCATGAGCGTAAGCGAGTGCAGCGCATGAAGTGCGCCCTGCCAGTCAATGCTTCTTGATAATAGATAGACAGGCGAGTGCAGCGATCTAACCCTTGTACGTGGGTTGAAAGGGGCATGAGCGTAAGCGAGTGCAGCGCATGAAGTGCACCCTATCAGCCAATGTTTGCTGATAATAGATAGACAGGCAAGCGCAGCGAGCTCATCCATTGTACATGGGGTTGAAAGGGGCATGAGCGCAAATGAATGAAGCGCACGAAGTGCCCCTATCAGTCAATGTTGCTTGATATAAGATAGACGGGCGAGTGCAGTGATCTAGCCCACTGTACGTGGGGTTGAAAGGAGCATGAGCGTAAGCAAATGCAGTGCACGAAGTGCGCCCTATTAGTCAATGTTTCTTGATAATAGATAGACAGGAGAGCGCAGCGATCTAACCCATTGTACGTGGGGTTGAAAGGTGCATGAGTGTAAGCGAGTGCAGTGCATGAAGGGCGCCCTGTCAGTCAATGATTCTTGAAAAGAGATAGACAGGCGAGCGCAGCAATCTAACCATTGTACGTGGGGTTGAAAGGGGCATCAGCGTAAGCGAGTGCAGCGCACGAAGGCCCCCTATCAGTCAATGTTTCCTGATAATAGATAAAAAGGCAGCGCAGCAAGCTCACCCATTGTACATGGGGTTGAAAGGGGCATGAGCATAAGTGAGTGCAGCGCACGAAGTGCGCCCTATCAGTCAATGCTTCTTGATAATAGATAGACAGGAAAGCGCAGTGATCTAAACCTTGTACGTGGGGTTGAAACTGGCATGAGTGTAAGCGGGTGCAGCGCACGAAAGGCGACCTATCAGTCAATGTTTCCTGATAATAGATAGACAGGAGAGCGCAGTGATCTAAACGGTTGTACGTGGGGTTGAAACTGGCATGAGTGTATACGGGTGCAGCCACGAAAGGCGACCTATCAGTCAATGTTTCCTGATAATAATAGAAAGGCGAGCGCAGCCAGCTCACCCATTGTACGTGTGGTTGAAAGGCCCATGACGTAAGCGAGTGCAGCGCATGAAGGCGCCCTATCAGTCAATGTTTCTTGATAATAGATAGACAGGCGAGCGCAGCGGGCTGACCCATTGTATTGGGGTTGAAAGGGGCATGTGCATAAGCGAGTGCAGCACAGGAAGTGTGCCCTATCAGTCAATGTTCTTGATAATAGATAGACAAGCGAGCGCAGTGAGCTAACCCATTGTACATGGGGATAAAAGGGGCATGAGCACAAGCGAATGCAGCGCGCGAAGTGCTCCCTATCAGTCTATGTTTCCTGATAATAGATAGACAAGCGAGCGCAGTGAGCTAACCCATTGTACTTGGGGATAAAAGGGGCATGAGCACCAGTGAATGCAGCGCGCGAAGTGCTCCCTATCAGTCTATGTTCCTGATAATAGATAGATAAGCGAGCGCAGGATCTAACCCATTGTACGTGGTGTTGCAAGGGGCATGAGCGTAAGCGTGTGCAGCGCACAAAGGGCGCCCTATCAGTCAATGTTTCTTGATAATAGATAGACAGGCGCGCGCACGATCTAACCCATTGTACATGGGTTGAAAGGGCATGAGCATAAGCGAGTGCAACGCACGAAGGGCCCCTATCAGTCAATGTTTCCTGATAATAGATAGAAAGGCTAGTGCAGCGCGCTCGCCCATTGTACGTGGGGTTGAAAGGCGCATGAGCGTAAGCTAGTGCAGCGCATGAAGTGTGCCCTACCAGCCAATGTTTCTTGATAATAGATAGACAGCGAGTGCAGCAAGCTATTCCATTGTACAAGGGGTTGAAAGGGCATGAGCTTGAGCGAATGCAGCGCATGAAGTGCGCCCTACCAGTACCCTAGCTATCCCATTGTACATGGGGTTGAAAGAGGCATGAGCGTAAATGAATAAGCGCACGAAGTGCCCCTATCAGTCAATGTTTCTTGATAATAGATAGAGAGGAGAGCGCAGCGATCTAACCCATTCCACGTGGGGTTGAAAGGGGCATGAGCATAAGCGAGTGCAGCGCATGAAGTGCGCCCTACCAGTCAATGTTTCTGAAATTAGACAGACAGGCGAGGGCAGCGATGGAACCCATTGTACGTGGGTTGTAAGGGGCATGAGCGTAAGCGAGTGCAGCGCACGAAGGGCGCCCTATTCGGTCGATGTTTCTTGATAAAAGATAGACAGGCGAGCGCAGCGATCCAACCGATTGTACGTGGGTTGAAAGGGGCATGAGCATAAGCGAATGCAGCGCATGAAGTGCGCCTTATCAGTCAATGTTTCTGATAATAGATAGACAGGCAAGGCAGCGAGCTCACATCGTACATGGGAGTGAAAGCGCATGAGCGTAAGTGAGTGCAGCGCTCGAAGGGGCCCTATCAGTCAATGTTTCCTGATAATAGATAGACAGGCGAGCGCAGCGAGCTCATCCGTTGTACGTGGGGTTGAAAGGGGCATGGCGTAAGCGAGTGCAGCGCATGAAGTGTGCCTACCGGTCAATGTTTCTTGATAATAGATAGACAGGAGTGCGCAGCGATCTAACCATTGCACATGGGGTTGAAAGGGGCATGAACGTAAGCGAGTGCAGTGCATGAAATGCGCCCTACCAGTCAATGCTTCTTGATAATAGATAGACAGACGAGCGCAACGATCTAACCCATTGTACATGGGGTTGAACGGGGCATTAACATAAGCGAATGCAGCCCACGACTTGCGTCCTATCAGTCAATGTTTCCTGATAATAGATAGACAGGAGAGCGCAACGATCTAACCCATTGCACATGGGGTTGAAAGGGGCATGAAGTAAGCAAATGCAGCCACGAAGTGCCCTATCAGTCAATGTTTCTTGATAATAGGTAGACAGGCGGCACAGCGATCTAACCCATTGTACGTGGGGTTGAAAGGGGCATGAGGGTAAGCGAGTTCAGCGCACAAGGGCGCCCTATCAGTCAATGTTTCTGATAATGGATAGACAGTGAGCGCAGCGAGCTATCCCATTGTAATGGGGTTGAACGGGGCATGAGGTAAGCGAGTGCAGCGCACAAAGGCGCCCTATCAGTCAATGTTTCTTGATAATGGATAGACAGTGAGCGCGCGAGCTATCCATTGTACATGGGGTTAAACGAGGCTTAACATAAGCGAATGCAGCGCGCGAAGTGTGCCCTATCAGTCTAATGTTTCTTGATAATAGATAGACAAGCGAGCGCAGTAGCTAACCCATTGTACATGGGGATAAAAGGGCATGAGCACAGCGAATGCAGCGCGCGAAGTCTCCCTATCAGTCTATGTTTCCTGATAATAGATAGACAAGCGAGCGCAGTGAGCTAACCCATTGTACCATGGGGATAAAAGGGGCATGAGCGTGAGCGAATGCAGCGCATGAAGTGCGCCCTACCAGTACCCTAGCTATCCATTGTACATGGGGTTGAAAGAGCATGAGCGTAAATGAATAAAGCGCACGATGCGCCTATCAGTCAATGTTTCCTGATAATAGATAGACAGGAGAGCGCAGCGATGCAATCCATTCTAAATGGGGATGAAAGGGGCATGAGCGTAAGCAAATAAGTGCACGAAGTGCTTGTATCAGTCAATGTTTCTTGATAAAAGATAGACAGGCGAGCGCAGCGATCTAACCCATTGTACGTGGGGTTGAAAGGGACATCAGCGTAAGCAAGTGCAGCGCATGAAGGGCCCCCTATCAGTCAATGTTTCCTGATAATAGATAGACGGCTGAGCGCAGCGAGCTATCCCATTGTACGAGAGGGTTTAACTGGGCATGAGCGTAAGCGAATGCAGCCCAGAAGTGGCCCTATCAGTCAATGTTTCTTGATAATACATAGACAGGCGAGCGCAGCATCCAACCCATTGTACGTGGGGTTGAAAGGGGCATGAGCATAAGTGAGTGCAGCGCATGAAGTGCGCCTTATCAGTCAATGTTTCTTGATAATAGATAGACAGGCAAGGGCAGCGAGCTCACCCATCGTACATGGGAGTGAAAGCGGCATGAGCGTAAGTGAGTGCAGCGCTCGAAGGGGGCCCTATCAGTCAATGTTTCCTGATAATAGATAGACAGGCGAGCGCAGCGAGCTCATCCGTTGTACGTGGGGTTGAAAGGGGCATGGGCGTAAGCGAGTGCAGCGCATGAAGTGTCCTACGGTCAATGTTTCTTGATAATAGATAGACAGGAGTGCGCAGCGATCTAACCCATTGCACATGGGGTTGAAAGGGGCATGAAACGTAAGCGAGTGCAGTGCATGAAATGCGCCTACCAGTCAATGCTTCTTGATAATAGATAGACAGACGAGCGCAACGATCTAACCCATTGCACATGGGGTTGAACGGGGCATTAACATAAGCGAATGCAGCCCACGACTTGCGTCCTATCAGTCAATGTTTCCTGATAATAGATAGACAGGAGAGCGCAACGAGCTATCCCATTGTACGTGGGGTTGTAAGGGCATGAGCGTAAGCGAGTGCAGCGCACGAAGGGCGCCCTATCGGTCGATGTTTCTTGATAAAAGATAGACAGGCGAGCGCAGCGATCCAACCGATTGTACGTGGGGTTGAAAGGGGCATGAGCATAAGCGAATGCAGCGCATGAAGTGCGCCTTATAGTCAATGTTTTCTTGATAATAGATAGACAGGCAAGGGCAGCGAGCTCACCCATTGTACATGGGAGTGAAAGCGGCATGAGCGTAAGTGAGTGCAGCGCACGAAGGGGGCCCCTATCAGTCAATGTTTCCTGATAATAGATAGACAGGCGAGCGCAGCGAGCTCATCCGTTGTACGTGGGGTTGAAAGGGGCATGGGCGTAAGCGAGTGCAGCGCATGAAGTGTGCCCTACCGGTCAATGTTTTTGATAATAGATAGACAGGAGTGCGCAGCGATCTAACCCATGCACATGGGGTTGAAAGGGGCATGAACGTAAGCGAGTGCAGTGCATGAAGTGCCCCTATCAGTCAATGTTTCTTGATAATAGATAGATAGGCGAGCACAACGAGCTATCCCATTGTACATGGGTTGAACAGGGGCATGAGCTTAAGCGAGTGCAGTGCACGAAGGGCCCTATCAGTCAATGTTTGTTTATAATTGATAGACAGGAGAGTGCAGCGATCTAACCCATTGCCACATGGGGTTGAAGGGGCATGAACGTAAGCAAATGCAGCCCACGAAGTGCATCCTATCAGTCAATGTTTCTTGATAGTAGGTAGACAGGCGGCACAGCGATCCTAACCCATTGTACGTGGGGTTGAAAGGGCATGAGGTTAAGCGAGTCAGCGCACAAAGGCGCCCTATCAGTCAAGTTTCTTGATAATGGATAGACAGGTGAGCGCAGCGAGCTATCCCATTGTACATGGGGTTGAACGGGGCATGAGGGTAAGCGAGTGAAGTGCATGAGGTGAACCTATCTGTCAATGTTTCTTGATAATAGATAGACAGGCGAGCGCAGCGATCTAAACAATTGTACGTGGGTTGGAAGGGGCATGAGGGTAAGCGAGTGCAGCACACAAAGGGCGCCCTATCAGTCAAGGTTGCTGATAATGGAAGACAGCGAGCACAGCGATCTAACTCATTGTAATTGGGGTTGAAAGGGGCATGAGCATAAGAGAGTGCAGCGCACAAAGGGCCCCTATCAGTCAATGTTTCCTGATAATAGATAGACAGGCGAGCGCAGCGAGCTCATCCATTGTAAGTGGGGTTAAAAGTGGCATGAGCGTAAGCGAGTGCAGCGCATGAAGTGCGCCCTACCAGTCAACGTTTCTTGATAATAGATAGACAGGCGAGCACAACAATCTAACCCATTGTACGTGGGGTTGAAAGGGGCATCAGCGAAAGTGATGCAGCGCACGAAGGGCCCCCTATCAGTCAATGTTTCCTGATAATAGATAAAAAGGCGAGCGCAGCAAGCTCACCCATTGTACATGGGTTGAAAGGGGCATGAGCGTAAGCGAGTGCAGCGCACGAAGGGCGCCCTATCAGTCAATGTTTGCTGATAATAGATAGACAGGCGAGCGCAGCGAGCTCATCCATTGTATGTGGGTTCAAAGGGCATGAGCGTAAATGAATGAAGCGCACGAAGTGCCTCTATCAGTCAATGTTGCTTGATATAAGATAGACGGGTGAGTGCAGCGATCTAGCCCACTGTACGTGGGGTTGAAAGGAGCATGAGCGTAAGCAAATGCAGTGCACGAAGTGCGCCCTATTAGTCAAATTTTCTTGATAGTAGATAGACAGGAGAGCACAGCGATCTAACCCATTGTATGTGGGGTTGAAAGGGGCATGAGCGTAAGCGTGTGCAGCGCATGAAGTGCTCCTACCAGTCAATGTTTCCTGATAATAGATAGACAGGCGAGCGCAGCGAGCTCACCCATTGTACGTGGGGTTGAAAGGGGCATGAGCGTAAGCGAGTGCAGCGCATGAAGTGAGCCCTACCAGTCAATGTTTGCTGATAATAGATAGACAGGCGAGCGCAGCGAGCTCATCCATGTACATGGGTTGAAAGGGGCATGAGCGTAAATGAATGAAGCGCACGGAGTGCCCCTATCATTCAATGTTGCTTATATAAGATAGACGGAGAGTGCAGCGATCTAGCCCACTGTACGTGGGGTTGAAAGGAGCATGAGCGTAAGCAAATGCAGTGCACGAAGTGCGCCCTATTAGTCAAATTTTCTTGATAGTAGATAGACAGGAGAGCACAGCGATCTAACCCATTGTACGTGGGTTGAAAGGTGCATGAGTGTAAGCGAGTGCAGCGCATGAAGGGCGCCCTGTCAGTCAATGATTCTTGAAAAGAGATAGACAGGCGAGCGCAGCCATCTAACCCATTGTATGTGGGGTTGAAAGGGGCATCAGCGTAAGCGAGTGCAGCGCACGAAGTGCGCCCTATCAGTCAATGTTTCTTGATAATAGATAGACAGGCAAGCGCAGTGATCTAACCCATTGTACGTGGGGTTGAAAGAGCATGAGCGTAAGCGAGTGCAGCGCACGAAGGGCGCCCTATCAGTCAATGTTCCTAATAATAGATAGACAGGCGAGCGCAGCGAGCTCATCCATTGTATGTTGGGTTCAAAGGGGCATGAGCGTAAGCGAGTGCAGCGCATCAAGTGCGCCCTTCCAGTCAAGTTTCTTGATAATAGATTGAAGGCGAGTGCAACTAGCTATCCCATTGTACATGGGGTTCAAAGGAGCATGAGCGTAACCGAATGCAGCGCACAAAGTGCGCCATATCAGTCAAAGTTTCTTGATAAAAGATAGACAGGAGAACGCAGCGATCTAATCCATTCTACTGGGTTGAAAGGGGCATGAGCGTAAGCGAGTGCAGCGCACGAAGGACGCCCTATCGGTCGATGTTTCTTGATAAAAGATAAACAGGCAAGCGCAGCGATCCAACCGATTGTACGTGCGGTTGAAAGGGGCATGAGCATAAGTGAGTGCAGCGCACGAAGTGGCCCTATCAGTCAATGTCTTGATAATAGATAGACAGGAGAGCCCAGTGATCTAAACCGTGTACGTGGGGTTGAAATGGGCATGAGTGTAAGCGGTGCAGCGCACGAAAGGCGACTATCAGTCAATGTTTCCTGATATAGATAGACAGAGAGCGCAGTGATCTAAACGGTTGTACGTGGGTTAAAAGGGGCATGAGGGTAGGCGAGTGCAGCGCACAAAGGGCGCCCTATCAGTCAATGTTTCTTGATAATGGATAGACAGGTGAACGCAGCGAGCTATCCCATTGTACATGGGTTGACAGGGCATTAACATAAGCGAATGCAGCCCCTGACTTGCCCTATCAGTCAATGTTTCTTGATAAAGGTAGACAGGCGAGCCCAGCGATCCAACTCATTGTACGTGGGGTTGAAAGGGGCATGAGTCTAAGTGGGTGCAGCACACGAAAGGCGACCTATCAGTCAATGTTTCCTGATAATAGATAGACAGGAGAGCGCAGTGATGCAACCCATTGTACGTGGGGTTGAAAGGTGCATGAGCGTAAGCGGTGCAGCGCACAAAGTGCGCCCTATCAGTCAATTTTTTTTATAATAGATAGACAAGCGAGCGCAGTGAGCTAACCATTGTACGTGGGGTTGAAAGGGCATGAGCGTAAGCGAGTGCAGCGCATGAAGTGCACCCTATCAGCCAATGTTTGCTGATAATAGATAGACAGGCGAGCGCAGCGAGCTCATCCATTGTACATGGGGTTGAAAGGGGCATGAGCGCAAATGAATGAAGCGCACGAAGTGCGACTATCAGTCAATGTTGCTTGATATAAGATAGACGGGCGAGTGCAGTGATCTAGCCCACTGTACTTGGGTTGAAAGGAGCATGAGCGTAAGCAAATGCAGTGCACGAAGTGCGCCCTATTAGTCAATGTTTCTTGATAATAGATAGACAGGAGAGCACAGCGATCTAACCCATTGTACGTGGGTTGAAAGGTGCATGAGTGTAAGCGAGTGCAGTGCATGAAGGGCGCCCTGTCAGTCAATGATCTTGAAAAGAGATAGACAGGCGAGCGCAGCAATCTACCCATTGTATGTGGGGTTGAAAGGGGCATCAGCGTAAGCGAGTGCAGCGCACGAAGGGCCCCCTATCAGTCAATGTTTCCTGATAATAGATAAAAAGGCGAGCGCAGCAAGCTCACCCATTGTACATGGGGTTGAAAGGGGCATGAGCATAAGTGAGTGCAGCGCACGAAGTGCGCCCTATCAGTCAATGCTTCTTGATAATAGATAGACAGGAAAGCGCAGTGATCTAAACCGTTGTACGTGGGGTTGAAACTGGCATGAGTGTAAGCGGGTGCAGCGCACGAAAGGCAACCTATCAGTCAATGTTTCCTGATAATAGATAGACAGGAGAGCGCAGTGATCTAAACGGTTGTACGTGGGTTGAAACTGGCATGAGTGTATACGGGTGCAGCGCACGAAAAGGCGACTATCAGTCAATGTTTCCTGATAATAGATAGAAAGGCGAGCGCAGCCAGCTCACCCATTGTACGTGTGGTTGAAAGGCCCATGAGCGTAAGCGAGTGCAGCGCATGAAGGGCGCCTATCAGTCAATGTTTCTTGATAATAGATAGACAGGCGAGCGCAGCGGGCTGACCCATTGTATGTGGGGTTGAAAGGGCATGAGCATAAGCGAGTGCAGCACAGGAAGTGTGCCCTATCAGTCAATGTTTCTTGATAATAGATAGACAAGCGAGCGCAGTGAGCTAACCCATTGTACATGGGGATAAAAGGGGCATGAGCACAAGCGAATGCAGCGCGCGAAGTGCTCCCTATCAGTCTATGTTTCCTGATAATAGATAGACAAGCGAGCGCAGTGAGCTAACCCATTGTACTTGGGGATAAAAGGGGCATGAGCACCAGTGAATGCAGCGCGCGAAGTGCTCCCTATCAGTCTATGTTTCCTGATAATAGATAGATAAGCGAGCGCAGCGATCTAACCCATTGTACGTGGTGTTGCAAGGGGCATGAAGCGTAAGCGTGTGCAGCGCACAAAGGGCGCCCTATCAGTCAATGTTTCTTGATAATCGATAGACAGGCGCGCGCAGCGATCTAACCCATTGGTACATGGGGTTGAAAGGGCATGAGCATAAGCGAGTGCAACGCACGAAGGGCCCCCTATCAGTCAATGTTTCCTGATAATAGATAGAAAGGCTAGTGCAGCGCGCTCGCCCATTGTACGTGGGGTTGAAAGGCGCATGAGCGTAAGCTAGTGCAGCGCATGAAGTGTGCCCTACCAGCCAATGTTCTTGATAATAGATAGACAGGCGAGTGCAGCAAGCTATTCCATTGTACAAGGGGTTGAAAGGGGCATGAGCTTGAGCGAATGCAGCGCATGAAGTGCGCCCTACCAGTACCCTAGCTATCCCATTGTACATGGGGTTGAAAGAGGCATGAGCGTAAATGAATAAAGCGCACGAAGTGCCCTATCAGTCAATGTTTCTTGATAATAGATAGACAGGAGAGCGCAGCGATCTAACCCATTCCACGTGGGGTTGAAAGGGCATGAGCATAAGCGAGTGCAGCGCATGAAGTGCGCCCTACCAGTCAATGTTTCTTGATAATAGACAGACAGGCGCGCAGCGATGGAACCCATTGTACGTGGGGTTGTAAGGGCATGAGCGTAAGCGAGTGCAGCGCACGAAGGGCCCTATCGGTCGATGTTTCTTGATAAAAGATAGACAGGCGAGCGCAGCGATCCAACCGATTGTACGTGGGGTTGAAAGGGGCATGAGCATAAGCGATGCAGCGCATGAAGTGCGCCTATCAGTCAATGTTTCTTGATAATAGATAGACAGGCAAGCAGCGAGCTCACCCATCGTACATGGGGTGAAAGCGGCATGAGCGTAAGTGAGTGCAGCGCACGAAGGCCCTATCAGTCAATGTTTCCTGATAATAGATAGACAGCGAGCGCAGCGAGCTAATCCGATTGTACGTGGGGTTGAAAGGGGCATGGCGTAAGCGAGTGCAGCGCATGAAGTGTGCCCTACCGGTCAATGTTTCTTGATAATAGATAGACAGGAGTGCGCAGCGATCTAACCCATTGCACATGGGGTTGAAAGGGGCATGAACGTAAGCGAGTGCAGTGCATGAAGTGCGCCCTATCAGTCAATGCTTCTTGATAATAGATAGACAGCGAGCGCAGCGAGCTAACCCATTACGTGGGGTTGAACGGGCATGAAGCGAAGCGAATGCAGCCACGAAGTGCGTCCTATCAGTCAATGTTTCTTGATAATAGATAGACAGGCGAGCGCAACGAGCTACCCATTGTACGTGGGGTGAAGAGGCATGAGCGAAGCGATGCAGCGCACGAAGTGCGCCCTATCAGTCAATGTTTCTTGATAAAAGATAGACAGGCGAGCGCAGCGAGCTAACCCATTGTACGTGGGTTGAAAGGGCATGAGCGAAGCGAATGCAGCGCACGAAGTGCGCTATCAGTCAATGTTTCTTGATAATAGATAGACAGGCAAGGGCAGCGAGCTCACCCATTGTACATGGGGTTGAAAGGGCATGAGCGTAAGCGATGCAGCGCAAAGTGCGCCCTATCAGTCAATGTTTCTGATAATAGATAGACAGGCGAGCGCAGCGAGCTCATCCCATTGTACGTGGGGTTGAAAGGGGCATGAGCGAGATGCAGCGCACGAAGTGCCCCTATCAGTCAATGTTTGCTTGATAATAGATAGACGGCGAGCGCAGCTAGCCCATTGTACATGGGGTTGAAAGGGCATGAGCGTAAGCAATGCAGTGCACGAAGTGCGCCCTATCAGTCAATGTTTCTTGATAATAGATAGACGAGAGCACAGCGATCTAACCCATTGTACGTGGGGTTGAAAGGGCATGAGTGTAAGCGAGTGCAGCGCATGAAGGGCCCCTATCAGTCAATGTTTCCTGATAATAGATAGACAGGCGAGCGCAGCAAGCTCACCCATTGTACGTGGGTTGAAAGGCATGAGCGTAAGCGAGTGCAGCGCATGAAGCGCCCCTATCAGTCAATGTTTCTTGATAATAGATAGAGGCGAGTGCAGCGATCTACCCCATTGTACGTGGGTTGAAAGGGGCATGAGCGTAAGCGAGTGCAGCGCTGAAGTGCGCCCTATCAGTCAATGTTTCTGATAATAGATAGACAGGCGAGCGCAGCGATCTAACCCATTGTACGTGGGGTTGAAAAGGGGCATGAGCGTAATGCAGCGCAGAAGTGCCCCTATCAGTCAATGTTGTGATATAGATAGACAGGCGAGCGCAGGATCTACCCATTGTACGTGGGGTTGAAAGGGCATGAGCGTAAGCAATGCAGCGCACGAAGGCGCCCCTATCAGTCAATGTTCTTGATAATAGATAGACAGCGAGAGCGC
Source organism: Sanderia malayensis (assembly GCA_013076295.1). NCBI lineage: Eukaryota > Metazoa > Cnidaria > Scyphozoa > Semaeostomeae > Pelagiidae > Sanderia > Sanderia malayensis. The sequence goes on from RQOL01000360.1 coordinate 50,132, forward strand.
ACGATCAACACCCATTGTACGTGGGGTTGAAAGGGCATGAGTAAGCGAGTGCAGTGCATGAAGGGCGCCCTGTTCAGTCAATGTTCTTGAAAAGATAGACAGGCGAGCGCAGCGATCTAACCCATTGTACGTGGGGTTGAAAGGGGCAGTGTAAGCGAGTGCAGCGCGAAGGGCCCCCCTATCAGTCAATGATTCTGATAATAGATAAGGCGAGCGCAGCAAGCTCACCCATTGTACATGGGGTTGAAAGGGGCATGAGCATAAGTGAGTGCAGCGCACGAAGTCGCCCTATCAGTCAATGCTTCTTGATAATAGATAGACAGGAAAAGCGCAGTGATCTAAACCGTTGTACGTGGGGTTGAAACTGGCATGAGTGTAAGCGGGTGCAGCGCACGAAAGGCGACCTATCAGTCAATGTTTCCTGATAATAGATAGACAGGAGAGCGCAGTGATCTAAACGGTTTGTACGTGGGGTTGAAACTGGCATGAGTGTATAGCGGTGCAGCGCACGAAAGGCGACCTATCAGTCAATGTTTCCTGATAATAGATAGAAAGGCGAGCGCAGCCAGCTCACCCATTGTACGTGTGGTTGAAAGGCCCATGAGCGTAAGCGAGTGCAGCGCATGAAGGCGCCCTATCAGTCAATGTTTCTTGATAATAGATAGACAGGCGAGCAGCGGGCTGACCATTGTATGTGGGGTTGAAAGGGGCATGAGCATAAGCGAGTGCAGCACAGGAAGTGTGCCCTATCAGTCAATGTTTCTTGATAATAGATAGACAAGCGAGCGCAGTGAGCTAACCCATTGTACATGGGGATAAAAGGGGCATGAGCACAAGCGAATGCAGCGCGCGAAGTGCTCCCTATCAGTCTATGTTTCCTGATAATAGATAGACAAGCGAGCCGCAGTGAGCTAACCCATTGTACTTGGGGATAAAAGGGGCATGAGCACCAGTGAATGCAGCGCGCGAAGTGCTCCCTATCAGTCTATGTTTCCTGATAATAGATAGATAAGCGAGCGCAGCGATCTAACCCATTGTACGTGGTGTTGCAAGGGGCATGAGCGTAAGCGTGTGCAGCGCACAAAGGGCGCCCTATCAGTCAATGTTTCTTGATAATAGATAGACAGGCGCGCGCAGCGATCTAACCCATTGTACATGGGGTTGAAAGGGGCATGAGCATAAGCGAGTGCAACGCACGAAGGGCCCCCTATCAGTCAATGTTTCCTGATAATAGATAGAAAGGCTAGTGCAGCGCGCTCGCCCATTGTACGTGGGGTTGAAAGGCGCATGAGCGTAAGCTAGTGCAGCGCATGAAGTGTGCCCTACCAGCCAATGTTTCTTGATAATAGATAGACAGGCGAGTGCAGCAAGCTATTCCATTGTACAAGGGGTTGAAAGGGGCATGAGCTTGAGCGAATGCAGCGCATGAAGTGCGCCCTACCAGTACCCTAGCTATCCCATTGTACATGGGGTTGAAAGAGGCATGAGCGTAAATGAATAAAGCGCACGAAGTGCCCCTATCAGTCAATGTTCTTGATAATAGATAGACAGGAGAGCGCAGCGATCTAACCCATTCCACGTGGGTTGAAAGGGGCATGAGCATAAGCGAGTGCAGCGCATGAAGTGCGCCCTACAGTCATGTTTCTTGATAATAGACAGACAGGCGAGGGCAGCGATGGAACCCATTGTACGTGGGGTTGTAAGGGGCATGAGCGTAAGCGAGTGCAGCGCACGAAGGGCGCCCTATCGTCGATGTTTCTTGATAAAAGATAGACAGGCGAGCGCAGCGATCCAACCGATTGTACGTGGGGTTGAAAGGGGCATGAGCATAGCGAATGCAGCGCATGAAGTGCGCCTTATCAGTCAATGTTTCTTGATAATAGATAGACAGGCAAGGGCAGCGAGCTCACCATGTACATGGGAGTGAAAAGCGGCATGAGCGTAAGTGAGTGCAGCGCACGAAGGGGGCCCTATCAGTCAATGTTTCCTGATAATAGATAGACAGGCGAGCGCAGCGAGCTCATCCGTTGTACGTGGGGTTGAAAGGGGCATGGGCGTAAGCGAGTGCAGCGCATGAAGTGTGCCCTACCGGTCAATGTTTCTTGATAATAGATAGACAGGAGTGCGCAGCGATCAACCATTGCACATGGGGTTGAAAGGGGCATGAACGTAAGCGAGTGCAGTGCATGAAGTGCGCCCTACCAGTCAATCTTCTTGATAATAGATAGACAGACGAGCGCAACGATCTAACCCATTGTACATGGGGTTGAACGGGGCATTAACATAAGCGAATGCAGCCCACGACTTGCGTCCTATCAGTCAATGTTTCCTGATAATAGATAGACAGGAGACGCAACGAGCTATCCCATTGTACGTGGGTTGTAAGGGGCATGAGCGTAAGCGAGTGCAGCGCACGAAGGCGCCCTATCAGTCATGTTTCTTGATAAAGATAGACAGGCGAGCGCAGCGATCCAACCGATTGTACGTGGGGTTGAAAGGGGCATGAGCATAAGCGAATGCAGCGCATGAAGTGCGCCTATCAGTCAATGTTTCTTGATAATAGATAGACAGGCAAGGGCAGCGAGCTCACCCATTGTACATGGGAGTGAAAGGGGCATGAGCGTAAGTGAGTGCAGCGCACGAAGGGCCCTATCAGTCAATGTTTCCTGATAATAGATAGACAGGCGAGCGCAGCGAGCTCATCCGTTGTACGTGGGGTTGAAAGGGGCATGGCGTAAGCGAGTGCAGCGCATGAAGTGTGCCCTACCGGTCAATGTTTCTTGATAATAGATAGACAGGCAGGGCAGCGAGCTCACCCATTGTACATGGGGTTGAAAGGGGCATGAGCGTAAGCGAGTGCAGCGCATGAAGTGCCCCTATCAGCCAATGTTTGCTGATAATAGATAGACAGGCGAGCGCAGCGAGCTCATCCATTGTACATGGGGTTGAAAGGGGCATGAGCGCAAATGAATGCAGCGCACGAAGTGCCCCTATCAGTCAATGTTGCTTGATATAAGATAGACAGGCGAGTGCAGTGATCTAGCCCACTGTACATGGGGTTGAAAGGGCATGAGCGTAAGCAAATGCAGTGCACGAAGTGCGCCCTATCAGTCAATGTTTCTTGATAATAGATAGACAGGAGAGCACAGCGATCTAACCCATTGTACGTGGGGTTGAAAGGTGCATGAGTGTAAGCGAGTGCAGCGCATGAAGGGCCCCTATCAGTCAATGTTTCTTGATATAATAGACAGGCGAGCGCAGCAAGCTCACCCATTGTACGTGGTTGAAAGGCATGAGCGTAAGCGAGTGCAGCGCATGAAGGCGCCCTCAGTCAATGTTTCTTGATAATAGATAGACAGGCGAGCGCAGCGATCTACCCATTGTACGTGGGGTTGAAAGGGGCATGAGCGTAAGCGAGTGCAGCGCATGAAGTGCCCTATCAGTCAATGTTTCTTGATAATAGATAGACAGGCAAGCGCAGCGAGCTCACCCATTGTACATGGGGTTGAAAGGGGCATGAGCATAAGTGAGTGCAGCGCACGAAGTGCGCCCTATCAGTCAATGTTTCTTGATAATAGATAGACAGGAGCGCAGTGATCTAAACCGTTGTACGTGGGGTTGAAACTGGCATGAGTGTAAGCGGTGCAGCGCATGAAAGGCGACCTATCAGTCAATGTTTCCTGATAATAGATAGACAGGAGAGCGCAGTGATCTAACGGTTGTACGTGGGGTTGAAAGGGGCATGAGTGTATACGGGTGCAGCGCACGAAGGCGCCCTATCAGTCAATGTTTCCTGATAATAGATAGAAGGCGAGCGCAGCCAGCTCACCCATTGTACGTGGTGGTTGAAAGGCATGAGCGTAAGCGAGTGCAGCGCAAAGGCGCCCTATCAGTCAATGTTTCTTGATAATAGATAGACAGGCGAGCGCAGCGCTGACCCATTGTATGTGGGGTTGAAAGGGGCATGAGCATAAGCGAGTGCAGCACAGAAGGTGCCCTATCAGTCAATGTTTCTGATAATAGATAGACAAGCGAGCGCAGTGAGCTAACCCATTGTACATGGGGATGAAAGGGGCATGAGCACAAGCGAATGCAGCGCGCGAAGTGCTCCCTATCAGTCTATGTTCCTGATAATAGATAGACAGCGAGCGCAGTGAGCTAACCCATTGTACTTGGGGTTAAAAGGGGCATGAGCACCAGTGAATGCAGCGCACGAAGTGCCCCTATCAGTCAATGTTTCCTGATAATAGATAGATAGCGAGCGCAGCGATCTAACCCATTGTACGTGGTTGCAAGGGGCATGAGCGTAAGTGTGCAGCGCACAAAGGGCGCCCTATCAGTCAATGTTTCTTGATAATAGATAGACAGGCGAGCGCAGCGATCTAACCCATTGTACATGGGGTTGAAAGGGGCATGAGCATAAGCGAGTGCACGCACGAAGGGCCCCTATCAGTCAATGTTTCCTGATAATAGATAGAAAGGCTAGTGCAGCGCGCTCGCCCATTGTACGTGGGGTTGAAAGGCGCATGAGCGTAAGCTAGTGCAGCGCATGAAGTGTGCCCTACCAGCCAATGTTTCTTGATAATAGATAGACAGGCGAGTGCAGCAAGCTATTCCATTGTACAAGGGGTTGAAAGGGGCATGAGCTTGAGCGAATGCAGCGCATGAAGTGCGCCCTACCAGTACCCTAGCTATCCCATTGTACATGGGGTTGAAAGAGGCATGAGCGTAAATGAATAAAGCGCACGAAGTGCCCCTATCAGTCAATGTTTCTTGATAATAGATAGACAGGAGAGCGCAGCGATCTAACCCTTCCACGTGGGGTTGAAAGGGGCATGAGCATAAGCGAGTGCAGCGCATGAAGTGCGCCCTACCAGTCAATGTTTCTTGATAATAGACAGACAGGCGAGGGCAGCGATGGAACCCATTGTACGTGGGGTTGTAAGGGGCATGAGCGTAAGCGAGTGCAGCGCACGAAGGGCGCCCTATCGGTCGATGTTTCTTGATAAAAGATAGACAGGCGAGCGCAGCGATCCAACCGATTGTACGTGGGGTTGAAAGGGGCATGAGCATAAGCGAATGCAGCGCATGAAGTGCGCCTTATCAGTCAATGTTTCTTGATAATAGATAGACAGGCAAGGGCAGCGAGCTCACCCATCGTACATGGGAGTGAAAGCGGCATGAGCGTAAGTGAGTGCAGCGCACGAAGGGGGCCCTATCAGTCAATGTTTCCTGATAATAGATAGACAGGCGAGCGCAGCGAGCTCATCCGTTGTACGTGGGTTGAAAGGGGCATGGGCGTAAGCGAGTGCAGCGCATGAAGTGTGCCCTACCGTCAATGTTTCTTGATAATAGATAGACAGGAGTGCGCAGCGATCTAACCCATTGCACAT